>JAZGTI010014980.1:0-13727 GCA_036877585.1 Botia kubotai
TAACCGCTGTCATATAGTTTCAATCATTTGTGATGTTGTGTGGCTGGGCGATATAAATTACAAATAAAACAATTTGTGTATTGATATTTTTCAGCATTTTGATATCTTAATGTTTTTGCTCAAAAATGGTTTAGAATGACTAGTACCTACAATTTTATTTCACTAAAACATTTGAGTTCAAAATGAATTCTTTAAAACTATTCTTTGTTGTATCGCATGAATCAAATCAGACCGTCACTGATGGTAAGTCTAACTTAAGAAAAATAATTTTAAAAAAAGTTGCATTGAAACCAATGAGATGTTCACAATATTTCATAATATCACCAGCATAATCATTGTGATATAACATCAGCAGCATCAGTGAACGTATCGCCCAGCCCTGTCTGTCTTTCTCTCTTACCTTCTGTTCTTCTCTTTCAGCCTTCATCTGTAAGCTAATATATATGTGTGTTCTGCTAATCTCGTTATTGTTGTTGCTTATTATAATCTTGCTGTAGTCATTTATACTTGGTTTATTTACTTTGCTTATTTCTCTCATTGTGTTAAATTATTTCTGTGGCTTTGAGCGCTCTCTCTCCCTTTCTAACCCTGCGTTCGTTTTGTTATGGCCCTGACCGCAGTCCAGGATGACGATGCCCCAGGTACGCAGGAGTACATTATGTTGCGGCAGGACTCCATCCATTCTGCGGATATAAGGGGTAAAGGCTCCCCGTTTCGTGCTAAGTGTCATGAAATCTTCTGCTGTCCACTGAAGCAAGTCGTCCTCAAAGAGAACTCAGAGCCTGAAGGTTTGTGTGCAACCCATCCATGTTCTCCTTTATTATGCTGATTATGCTTTTGTATCTTTTATCTGTTTCTGTGACTTTTCTTAAGCTTTTTTGTTTGTGAGCCTGTGCGTGTTTAGAAACTGCTTAAATTCTGCCGTGTTGAAGGCCCCAAGGACACGCTGCCCTCGTGTTGTGTGCGAGTGTGTCTGTTGAAGTATGATGTCACTCTGAATGTGTTCTGTGTTGAATGCAGACCTGTGGTCATGGTTCTTCAGATCTGTATTGGTAACAATTACCAACAAAGCACTAAGCCCAACCACAGATTATAGCATTATAACTTTATAGTGACAATATATTAAGATCTTCCACTGATAAATATGTGGAAACAAACAATTTTTAAAATTAAATAACTGGTAATCATTGCCATTTAGCCTCAAAAGTTATTATTGTCCTAACACCAGTCTTAAAAATGTTCACAAAGTTTTCTATGGAGTCATAACAAAACACAATCACATCCCACCGACATTAAATTAGAATAAAGGTTACGTTTTGCTTTAAATAATGCTTGTTTTCTCTGTTAACATGTCATGTTTTCTCTCTCTCTTTCTCTTTCTCTTTCTCTTTCTCTTTCTCTTTCTCTTTCTCTTTCTCTTTCTCTTTCTCTCTCTCTCTCTCTCTCTCTCTTTCTCTCTCTTATTCTCTCTCTCTCACTGCATGCTCTGATTGAGTACTGTTTATTATTATTATTTTTAATATATCAAGAAAAGTCTGCCCACCTCTGTGTTATGCCTAAACCCTTTATATTAACCGAAAGCTCTTTCCTTTGAGTTAGTGAGTGGTTATAATTCATGTAGTTTCAGACTCCACACCCTCTTAATAAGTCCCTCCCCTTTTTGGAACACAGTCTGTTGTTTTCTCCCTGGTGCCTCAGTAGCTCTCTCTCTCCCTTTGCCTCGCACCAGTTTCAGCATCTATTTCTCCCCTTCCTTCATACACACCCAAACACACACACACATCACACACACACATTACACACGTGGCCCATCTACTGCACAAGGCAAACACTGCAGTTTTCTACTAGCCTGTGTTTCTGTCTTCATTTCCTGGACGTTCACAGATGCATGGGTTCTGATGTCTGATGATTTGATGTCTGTTAATGGTCGTGTGCACAGAGGGCCATTCTACTGTAAACATGTATTGTAAACATGATTGTAAAAGTGTTCTTCTATTCAGACTGTCAGATCATTGGGTAAGCCATCACCTCATACCTAAATACACAAACACACAAATGCTCTCATCTCATCACTGTGCTGGCTGACACATGAATTGTTCATGCATCAGTGGAATGCAGCTCTAGATTGATGGATCATTTAGTTGTCATAGTTACAATGCCATTGCTGCTGACAAACATGCCTAATCAATTATTCAGTAATGGTTTATAGTCACGGTCATCACTGGCTCATTTCAGGGTGATATAAAGCTGTAGAGAGTCTCTGAGGTCCAGGAAAGCTCTTTCATTGGCTGATTTGCTGCAGTGTTTGTGTGACATGTTGGTAAATTTCATCTGTCTGGATTGTGCTGCAAACAACAGCACAAGAGTGGAAGGAGTGAGGGAGGCAAAGGCTGGTAAAGGAGGAGAAACCGAATAACTACAGATCTATTATTCAGTCTGACTGAAGCTCTGCGTGGACGTGACTGAATTTGCAAAGGAAGTTATACTGTACGTTTCGTATAAAACATGAGCATGTTGAGGATTTAATAGTTGAATTATTGAATAGTTTATCACAAAATGAATATTCTGTCATAATTTACTCAATTTTATGTAATTTCAAACTGGTTTGACTGGTACGACCTTCATGGAGCACAAAAAGAAAAATGACAATGGTCGTCTTTTCCCTACATTAAAAGTTAATGGGGACTGACATTGTCAATCTCCAAAAGTAATTTTAAAAAAATCACCACAAAAGAACCAATAGTTGTCTGTTGATATAGTTGATATAGTTTTGTATGATAGGTTTGTATGAGGCCCACAATGCATTTATTTGGTTATTTATGTTTTTCTGTAGCTTATTTGGTGAAGCTTTGCATTAGCAGTTCTAAGGTTGTGGGTACGAGTGCCAGGGAACAGACATACTGTTAAAAGTGTATAACTTGAATGTACTGTAGGAATCGAACCCACAACCATTGCACTGTTAGCAAAGTGAGCTACAGAAACGCATAACCAAATAGCATTCACTTTCATTGTGTTCATTGTGTAATGAACACATCTCTGTGTTCCACAGACTCAAGTCACATGTGTTTGAAACAACATGACAGTGAATAAATGATGACTGTAATGTAATTTACGAAGACATTATCCTTTTATCCTTTAGGATGGACATCTGAAACTCTGTAGCGCATACATGCTGAGCTGGGATCAGTTGTGTTTTACAGAGACAAAATGAGCTTGTATTTCAGTAATAGAGAGAACAATAGCTGCAGGTGTTGTTTCCACAAGCTCAAAATCTGTTGCTGGTTCCTAAAAACACTTTCCCTGAGACACACACACATACGCACACACAGACCTCAGATCAGCACTGCAGTCTATAATCCAAATCCCTGAAGCTCCAAAAGTCAGCAGCAGGCTCACTGGATCCACAGACTCTCTCTCCCTCTCTCTATAATTTCTCTGTTCTTTTCTGTTACGCTACTTGCCCCCAACATACTTCATCTCTTGATATATCTAAATTCATCCCCCATTCGGTAACAGCCTGATTTCTGTCTGTTCTCTATTTTAACCTCTCTCCTACTATCTGTCTTCTCCTTCATTCTGCTCTGTTTTTCTCATTCCCACAGTGTGTAAGATGAATTGTGTCCCAGGAGCTTGTTCTTTTCTCATTTTTAATCAATAACTGAGAACAAGTTGGACTTTCTGTATTTATCCTAAATAGCACAAACTCGGAGCTCAGTAGACGCAGACGTTTGTTCTTTATAGTTCAAACTTTTATGGAGACCTTATTCTAACTTTTAAGAGTGAAATGTCCTCTTTCTTACCAGACGTGAGCAGTATTTCCAAAATCAGTATTAATATTTTAGATTTGTTCATTGGGCAGATGCTTTTCCAAAGCAGCTTAGAGTATATTTAAGCTGTGCATTTGATCAGTATGTGTGTTCCATGGGAATCGAACCCACGACCCATAACCGCTAATGCAATGCTCTACCATTTTGTGAGGTAACATTATTTTGTAACCATCACAAAACAAGAATGTTTGCAGAAAAATTATGTTTTACTTAATGTTTTACTTCAGTTGACACATACATACTGTACCACGTGGATATATACATGGAAAATATACAAGAAACTGTGCTATTTGTTACTATTATTCATATGCACATAACTAGCCATTAAACAGTCATGCAGTTAACTGATATCCATTGCTGAGGACATACACACCAGCACTTTAACATAATGCAGTTATAAATGGTAAACATCGGCGTACTTAGCAGAATGTAAAATTATAGCTTGCTTGTTTATTTCACAGACTGTGTACATCAATAAAGCCCCTGGCACCTTTACTCACTCCTCCACCTGTGTAAACAGCATTAGTGGAAATGATGAGCTCTGATATTACATTGCAGCTGACCCCTGCTTCTCATTTCACCTGCGTTTCTCAAACCACATACAAACTGGACCGTGATGATGCTTTTTCATTGGTTTGTTTTCTGATTTTCATCATGCTGTTGGATCAGGTTGGAGCTATTTATGCAAATGGTTGTGTGACTAGGGAAAGCATGAATAAGTCATGGTTATGATAATGGGTGTGGGCCGTGGGGTATTCAGGTGGGTGGAGCTGTAAAAGAGGTAACAGATCCTCTCCGCAGTGACTGTATTTGGATGGCGGGTGAAATGTTAGATGGTGTTGGTTTAAGAGAGTGATACATACAGTATTTATAACTGGAGCTCTTGTGTTCGAAAGCTCCAGCACGTATTTAGAAACAGCAGATTCATGGATTCGGGAGGGCAGAGAGAGTAAACTGTTGCCGCTGATCTGATTGGTCATTCGGGTACTGTAGATCTTTAACCAGTCAGCACGCTACAGAGGAAATGAATGGCTTCATGGTCTATGTGAGATGCTGGTAAATGAGAGCCAGTTGGTTAAAAGTAAAGCTAAAATTAGAAACTGTAGCTTTCTGGGAAAATGTTTAGCATCATTTGTTGTTGTTGTCTAGTGTTGGTTTGCAGATGCCACTTGGTTTGAAGAAATATGCAAATTCATACATTTCTTAAAGGGATAGTTTGCTAAAAAATGAAAAATGTTCCATCATTTACTCCCCCTCATGTCATTTTAGACCTGTAACTACCCAACCTTTAAATGTTAAAATGTTGTAGCATGACGTTAGAGATTTCTCAGTCTGGACCTTCATCATCATCATCATCATTTTCTTACGTTTATACTTGTGTGTATTTATTTAGCGGATGCTTTTGCCCAACACAACTTTAAATACACTAACAGGGACAGACAGTCCTGCTAGAGCAACCTTGTGTTGACTCGGTTCCTTCTGGGACTAAAACGGCAACATTTTTTCTAAGAGACAAGGTAATTATCCTTTAGTTGACCTCACCCCCCCCAAAAATACACACACTGAATAGAGTAACTTCCCATTTGGCTCTTCATCTAAAGTAACTCACCGAAAAGTCATTGGAGGTACGGTCTCCTTGGAGCCAAATTACCTTGGTTAATGTTGCCCTGTGATAAACAAGATCGTTATCTCAGAAACTGTCTGAGGCCTGAATCACAGCACACCTTAAAACATCCCAGATCCATAAGACCAGTGCACTTCTACATGCGTTTATGGAGCTTTAAATGGCTTTCACACAGAATACCAGGTGTCGCTCTTTTCTGTTACGTCTCCAGTGGTTTCCATGGAGTGAAGATATAGAATATCTGTCGACTCTGCCAGCTTGACATTCAGAAGGTACAAATCTCACCTGGCTTCACTTTAGTCAAATCCAATAAGATTCTAGATTTTCTCAACAGTTTCAGATTAGATTTCAAAACCGTATTTGGTGACAGGCTGATGTGTGTGCTGTACATTATCCGTGTAAACAGCCAGGCGACGATGCACAGTCAGCACTTTCACAGGGTTTACAAATCGCATTGTGACAGGCTACCGCACACACAAACACACACAGGTTTATTCTGTATCACCGCAGTATATAACAACAGTTAGGACATCTCAGAGTCTTGTGTTGTAGTTAGCAGGCTAGTGATATTTTCTATACCCTCTCCCTACTTTTAAAGGGACAGTTCAATTTTTTTTTTCATCATTTACTCACACTCACGCTTTCCAAACCTGTATGACATTTTCGTTCTGTAGAACACAAAATAAATATTTTGAGAAATGTCTTTTAGTTCTTTAGAAGCCACAAAGTCATATAGGTAAATGAGTAAATAATAAAAGAACTTTCATTTTTGGGTGAACTATCCCTTTAACATAAACCAGTTGATATTATTAATAAGATAACATTGTTAGACTAAATTTAGCCCCAAATTGGCCCCAAATTTCATTGTAAACCAAATGATTACACACACACACACATACACATAGTTCCCATTAGGAACTTAACTCCCACAAGAAAAGTCATCCATCAAATCTGACAACCTCAACGAAACACCTTTACTCTCTGTATAGGCTGTTCTGTTTGTGCTGTCCACTGAGGGAAACTCTAATAAGGCAGCTCCTGTAAGACCCAGATACGGCTCTGATGCATTGAGATAAAAATGCTGTCTAGTGTTTGATAAAGAACAGTGAAATGTATGAATGGCTGGTAAATCGCAGGCCAGGTCTGGCTCACCGCCGGCTCCCCAGCCTGCCCAACTCCCCCGTTCTCCTCGAACCCACACATGCTCGGTCTTTCCTTTCGCCCACACCAGTATATTCCAGCTGCCTGTTCAGACGAATAGATGTGAGTCATCTCCCCACACAATCTCACCTCTCCACATCGTTCATCAACCTGCTTCACACGTTCTCCATCCCTCCTGCTGAGAGGAACCGAGAAGGTGTGGGCAACTGCTGTCCTCCTCTCTCGCTCAACGGCTCCAAAAACAGGCGCTCAGAGATGCTGAAGCTGTGCTTTTTCCCAGTGTCAGGAGTAGCAAGTGGAAATATTCCACCCTGTTGGAGTGGAGATCAATAGCCGAGCACTCTGCATCACATCTAAAAACCATTTGTGCTGTTTTCTAACCTGTGCCACTTCACAACCAGACACGTTTTTTTGTGAGGGCATTTTCCTAACATTTCCGTTAAATAACAAACATCAAAAAATGTTATTTTGAATTTTCTAGAAAACAGTCCAGAACAGTTTTTAGACTTTGTAACCTTATGGTTAACATTATTGCTTGGTTATTCAAACGTTATTCAAACGTTTTTAATTCTGTAACTTTTTAAAACATTCCACTAACAATGCTAATAACGTTTTATTATATGATATATAACATTAAAAAAAACTAACTTTACTACTACTTTACTACTACTACTACTAACTTTACTGCAAGAACGATTTCTGATAACTTTGAGATGACTTTAGTCAACGTTCTGAAAACATTCCCTCCGTTTGAAATGTTTATGGGAAAGTTTCATTCCCCGTCTTTTGCGATTAAAGGTGGATGACACGAACGCTGATCGCGAGCAGCAGTGACAGTTGAACCTTGTGCCATTGCCCTGTGATGGGCCCATCCCATGGGCCTCTGAGACGCAATAGCTGGGCACAATTACATAAGACTCCTGCGAAGGATCACGCAGGCTGGCAGGCCGAGGCCCTGTCGGCACTGATTTACACAGACATCCAATTTGGAGCATCGTCCCAGCTGCCAGTGCTGGTAAAGGATCTGAAAGCGTTAGACTAGATGGAAAAGGCGACATTAATGTCTGCCAGCAAGAGTCCTCACTCGCCAACATACCGATATAAAAATAGAATGTAACCCAGAGGCATTTTGTCTTTAATTGAAAACAGCTCTGATTTTAATTGAAAGGTGGTTGAACATCTAATATCTCAGTTAACTCAGATCGGTGAAGTCTATCATCTGTGACCAGGGCCAGTATCACTTGTTTCTGTGGCTTTAATGGGACAAGTGTGTTATGGAATAGGTACATGAACATGAACAGGGACAAAAGTTAGACTAACAAGAAAGTTTTGTTCAAATGACATGTGAAACAAATGGTTAAAGGGTTTTATTTGTTGGGGGGACAAACGTATTAGGAATAGTTGATACAGTAATAATGGAATCAGAATTTTTTCCAAAATTTTGTTTTATCTTTCATAACTCAAATAATAGATAATGAATGTGTGAAAAAATGACTTTGAACTTCCATTTTGAAGTAGTTTACAATTTCTTGTTTAATCAACAGGGTGAAATATGATATTACATTGACCTGTATATATGCCTGTGCACCCGACTCCCTCAAGTTACATCATTTGAGCCAAACGGATTACAGCTTGCCAGAAAGAAAAAGTGCTTGCCAGGTTTATCAGTTTGCAACAGGCATCAGACGGTGAGGGAATAGACTGCGGGATGCCTTCTATGACTCGAGTTTTGTGTTCCTTATCCATCCATTAAGCCATACATTTTAATTGTATCTAAATACCCAATGTACAGGTATATGTACAACAGTACTCTCCTTCAGTGTGAATAGGATTGTTCATGTTCTCTTGGCCTATTACAATCTCACAGACAAGCAGCATGAGACCGTGATGTGACAGGAAGTACTTCATACCAGGTATGAACTCATTTCTGAGTTTAAACAATTTCACTGTCCTCATTTAAACCAAAGAAACTTGTGGTTCAGATACAACTGTCAAATAAAAAAAACATAGGCTATATTTAGAAAACGGATAAATTTAGTCTGTTTTTGACAGGCAGAGACCTAAAGTTTGTGCACTGCTGTAGGTTTAAGCAATAACCCCTCTCAATGGGCCAGTTATGTCTTTACAGACAGGATGAGATTCAGTGTATTCAACCACTCCAGGCGAGCAGCTATTTATAGCTAATCTTGAAGTGACTGGGAAGAGAGGGTAAGGCAGTATTCTGGGACACACACTCAGGGCAGATGCTGGGTAGAAAACAGGATAGAACGAGACCGTTGCATATCTAGTGTGCTAGAAGGATACTGACCTACTATCCAAAGCCTCACGTCATCTCCATGGGTTTTGTGCAGGTGTCACGTGCTGTTTAAAATACGTATTGCTTTGGATTTTTGTTGTTGCCTTACAGACAGAAAATAAATGGTCATTATGGTCTCTAACCAGTTTGAAATTTTTTGTAGTTTTGCAAGCGTGTAACAAGTGCACTAGAAGGGCATTAGTTAAGGGAATATGCAATGAGTTGGCCATAGATCCGAGGCTTCTTTTTACAAACTAATTGCAGACATAAAACATTAAAAGGGTGATGAGCTTTAGTCTCGTAGCATGCATTTAAATTAATGCGTGAACTTGCTCCGCAAGGCTTTTCCGCATGCTTGTGTTGTTCTGTTTGTGCAGTAGGAATCCTACAGCATAACATGTTTGCTAACTATTCCTAACTTTTATAACATAGACTTGTATAACATTTAGAATAACGTTTTTGATATATAATATTATAAAAATTCTACTAACATGACTGTGAAATTGTTTTTGATAATATTGAAGAAACTCTTAGAGAACGTTAGCCAACGTTCTGAGAATGTTCCCTGTGTTCTGGGATGCAGGACACAGGTTGGCACAGGAAGGAAGTTATTACGGCACAAAATCAGATTTGTGTGTGTGAGATTGAGGAGGGAGAGGAATGAATGAACGCTATCAGCATGCACAGGCTGAACCGAAGCGTGGGAGACCGCGTACACGCGCCTGACAGAAGACCATGAGTGATGACAACACACTCGCACAGGCCTGAGGCTGAGTCTGCAAAACTCAAGTATACACACCCACCCACACATTATATGCACACAGTCATGGAGAGGAACACAATCAGAAGCACCTGACCATGTATTTGCAACAATGCAGAGTGTGATCATAGCTGTCGTGAAGCGTTGATAGTATTTGTCATGTATTGTTGCTGCTGGAGAAATTGCATTAATCTGTGTAGGTCTGTGTAGAGGAAGCTACTTGTAGATTATAGCTTGTCCAGCTAGTTACATTTAATTAAGCAAAAACACATAGTTAACTAATAGTTTTTTAATGAATAAACATCTAATATATAACATTAGAAAATATCTGAATAACTAAATATTCATAATTTTGTAAAATACTTTGCTATAAAAACAACTGAAAATGCTGCACATAGGCTGCTCATGTTTTTTGAATGTTTATTTTCATGCACCATTTAAACAAACTAATTTTCTAGATTGTTTTGCATTTGTCAGTTATTCTTCACCTTCCGTAAAATGATGCTGAAATTCGTTCGTACACGCATGCACATAACAACTAATACTTGGTGTTTAATGTCTACAAGTGTTGGCTTGACAGCATCTTAGCACACTACGTAGTGTCTGTCAGGTAAAGGTGTTAAAACACGGGGCACATGTGCTTTCTCTCTCTTCCACCCCTTTTTACTGCTTTCCTTGTCAGACGCGAAAATGTCTGATCGGCTGTCACACATATCAGACGCGTGTTTGAATGATGTAATGCGCAGCAATCGCGCTATATCGTCATCGCAGCATCCGCGCACATAAAGCAGGGCTGATGACGGTAGCCTGCGCTAATCTGAGCGCTAACGCTGATAAAGGCCCTATTACTTGTCTTCCTCTGGCAGCGGCCACACGCTCTATCGGCTGATTAGCGGGGACCGCTGGATAGCTCTGTGGCTTTGTGTGTGATGATCTGCACTTAAGCCTCACTGATTGTATAACAGCGTGAGCCCGACTCCGTCTGCAGCGAGCGCTCATTATAGCAGATGTTTTAAATTGGATAAAATGGCTGCTTCCAAAGCAAAAAGATGACCGATCCGCCCTGGTTGAGGATGTTTGAATTATGGTAATGCTGTATTTTGGAACTGGCACTAATTGCTTATCCTTCGGCCACGCCCAGAACACAGTCTTACAATTTGCACTTATTATATGACTCTCTAGATTACTTGATTGTGATTGGTCAAATTTGGCATTGTTTAGGCCATATACTTTTGTATAATAACTGTCCGCAAGTTATTATTGACCGCAAAAAACTGTGTTAGTCTCATGTCTCTTGTTTCTTTACTTTGCAGTCTTATTTAAATACAGTAAATTAACTTTTAAACTTATTTAAATCAATATTTAATGTACATGTATTCAACGTTTTGTTACGTAGTCGTGTAATAAGTGGAATAACTCGTACTTCATTATCACAGACCCAGTCCAGACAAGGCGATCAGGTCTTGTATCACCCTGAGGTGATGTATTTTTGCAATTTGACATCCAAACTGTATGTCATGTCTTAATAATATGTGACCTCTTGCAGTGTTGGGCTCCACCATAATCATGCCGTACCAAGAGGGAGTGAGAGAAGGAAACCAACACAGACATAAAGAATGACAGGGAGTCTGAAAATCTCCAGGTTGAGAGTACAGCCGGCAGCTTTTCAATGTGCACAGTCTGAGATATCAAGGTCTGAACCCAGACAGCGTTTTGGCACAGAGCTTTGTTCTTACCCCTCACTATTCCTGCTTCATTAACATCAGAATTATTATTATTCCACTGGCTTTCGGAAATGAGAGCGCCCGCAGCTAAAGGACTGCTGTGTTTTCGTCAGGCAGCAGATGAGAGCACAGAATGGCAGAATCAAAAGAATTTCAATTGCTGTTTACTCATCGACCTCATACTCTGACGGCTCGCATTGCATGCGCGTCTGCTCAGATCACAAACTATGCAGTATAGAATGAATGTGAAAAGATGAAAAGAAACAGGATCAGGAAAAAGACAGAGCTGAAAACTTGGTATTGTGCACTTGCTGTGCGCGTTTAAGCAACGCAAAACTAGGCAGTCCGTGAAAGAAACATGTATGCATTGCTTCCCACTGTAATGCAACAAAATGCATGTCACACTCTGCATCTTCCTTTCATTTTAATGGTGATGTGGCAGTGATGAGTAGATTTATTCATGCGCCGCAGCACAGCGGTGACTCTGCACCCTCCTTTAAACTCCCTGAGGTTTTTGAACAGGTGGTGCTTTCTGAGACGAGGTCTGTGGAAGAGAGAGCAAAGACAAATCAAATAAAGAAAGTTTTAAGAACATCCGCATTCCAGGCAGGCATCTCAAAGACTGTAGACGTGTTGGATCTCTCCTGAATACTGAAAAAACAGCGTGTGGTTGAAAACGAGCGCTCCATCAATAATGCAGAAGGTCAGATCTACTCTGGCTGTACTGCTTAAATCAAAGCAGACCGCAGATCAGATTCATAAAAGGAATTTGGTCCTCTAGATTTGAAGAGATAAAATTGCAGACAGGCGTTTTTTTACTAGGATGCCCCAAATGCTCGAGGCGGTTTTGCTTTAGGCCAAGGTACAGTTTGCTAGCAACAAAACATGCTAGAATCCAATATAATTGAGATTTCTGGTGATTCTTTGCATAGAAACAATATGAAAAGTGTGTCTGGGGTGGGGCATTATAAACCTTATCAGCCTGGCTCATGATTGGCTAAATGAGAGGTTGGGGAGGGGCTTATAGATTTTTGTGTTATGGGGTGCTTTCAAAACTGTTTACACTGTTTTTTACACTGTGTTTATTAGCGCAGTGTGAGGTTTTATGACTTTTGAAGTCCAACAGACAATTTTAGGATGTTTTAAATGGTTTGTTAGGCCAGCGTGCACCTGGTGTGTCTGCTAGGTCTGTTGCCGTGACGATCAGTAAGCAAAGCTTTAGTGGTGGCTCATGTCAGGGCTTGTCTGCAGAAGTAGACCCAGCACATGTGAAGTCAGCTTCTAACTGCTGACTCCCATCCTGCTCTGTAAACCACTCGGTTTACTCATCATTGGAAAGCTATGCCAGGCCTTTACACAATGCTGCCAAACGTGTGCAACAAGACATCAAATGCATCCTGGAGGAAGTGCATGAAGTATTAGCATGGTAAATAAAAACCGCATGCCACGCTTAATGCATTTTGCATGCGTTCATCCACAGAAAACCTATAGCAAACTAATCAGACAGCTTGCGTCACCTCCACAACTGTTTCTCCATGCCAGAAGCAAAGTGGAGGTGATTTAGGGCTATTTTGAGCAAATTACACTGCAGTTGCTAAGCTTAGCATCACACTTTCTAGAATGGGTCCGAATGAAGAAGCGTTATGACAGTTGGCTGTGATACAGCTGTCACCTCTGAGCTGAGGTGGGAGACGGTGCTATTTGCTCGCCCATCAGCTTGGATCAGCTCGCTTTGTTCTCTCTCCTTTATCTTGTAACTCATTTTCAGTCTGTTGAATTAGCATTAGCGAGGTCATCTGGCCCTCATTTCCAACCATTTCCATTTATATCTGTCTGACTGGGATTCGATATAGGTCAGTGGCCCCTCACACAGCGTCTTCTCAGGCCCCGCTGCCAAGATGAAAATAGAAAATGAGTTATTAATACGCTCAGGTACGGTGTAATTCAGGAGCTCATGATTATTACAGAGGGAATCCTGGAGGAAACGTGTGTGAGTTTGCAGACACTAAGTGATTTTCAGTGATTAACTGGATGGGCTTTGGGCTCAGAGCCAGGTCATGTAAAAGCAATGAGTGCTTTCATAACCTCTCTCATGCAGTGCCAGTGTTTCGAATGAAACGTTTCTAGTGTAGATTTACCATAATGAGGTTTTATGCTAGTAAATGTACTGAAATTACAAGCATTTACCAAATCTGACTCCAAATTGCACTCCAACATGTCAGAATAGATTAATGCTTTTGTTTTCATTAATGTGGACTCAGTCTTGCCCAGTGTACTGGAGTTTGGCAGGATATCAATGTTTTAACAAGTTTAGTTTTACAGAGAGCAGAGGTGC
>JAZGTI010014982.1:0-13725 GCA_036877585.1 Botia kubotai
TACAAATTGAGGAGGCGTGGCTTTGAGGATCGCTATGGACGGAAGATGGGATCTTATGCTTTCAAAGCTAGGTTGCTATTGCTAGCCTCTCCAAAATTGGCTACCGTACCTTTATGCATTTTATTAATGAAATATCATACAGAGATCATCTGACCTGATTGGGGTGAAGACACACACAGTTAATAGGTGCATTGACTTGGAAAATGCGTTGGCACTGTAGGTTCCTTGACCTGAATGGATAAATTTTAGGGTGCTTGAGAAATACTTAAAACATCTCTTTAGTGATCATCCAGAAAATTGCGTTTACTTACCTCAGGTCCCAGATGCGAGCCATGCAGTCCTCTCCACCCGTGTACATCCACCTTCCATCCTCGTGGAAGCCGACTGATGTGATGTTCTTACTGACACCATCATAATTAATCACCGGGTTTGGATTATTTGAGTTTAAGTCATACATGCGTATGTGCTGATACCCTGAGAGACCAATAAAACAGGCTCGGAATAAATAAACAACCAATGTGCAAATATAAATGATGCAGTTGTGTGGATCTGAGCTTACCAGCAGCAGCAATCATGCTCCTGTCAGGTGTAACTTCAAGGGAATTGACTTGCTGGTATACGAGTTAAGCAAATTTAACGTATCAGTGAATTCATTCCGGATCTATTCATATCTTACTGTGTACATTATGCATCAGTAGTGGTACTTATTGACATGGCCGTGAATCTGTAAGGCCAAACCCACGTTCATAAAGGATACGGAGTCTTGGTGTTGGACAGTTCGTGTGCATATGCCACTGTGAGCTTGCCAGAATCTGACGGTGTGATCATATCCAGCAGTGGCGAGTATCACCGGGTCGCTGCCGACTGTGCCTTGATTCACATTCATGATGAATTCGGATCTATCGGGTTTCGCACGAGAACGACTCGTGTTATGTTAGCTTTGACTCAAAGGCGTTTTGACTTAACACACTTCATTTTATTTTATTTACAGTTCTATATATACAGCCACATATATACTATATACAGTGTCATTCTGCCAAAATATTAGGAGTCAAATATTAGAATAAACTATAATAGAATAAACTATATAAGACTGATAAAACCACTTAACGTAAATATGTTTTACCTCAGGGTAAAGGATGTACTGGAAATCCGAGCAGCCTAGTGTAAGATTATAAAGATCTCATCAGCGACAAAAGCATTATTTACACAAACGTCAAACATAGACTGTGCCGCTTTCAAAACCGTCCCCACAGAAACAATTCTCCAATATAGGTTCCGAAGTCAAAGTATAGTTTTCAATGTATATCGTTTTTATTTAACAATGGCAACGTTGAAAGAACCGAAAAATTATGTTCATTGGGAAAAAGAACGAAATGTCAAACATATATGAATAATACTTAATAACTTGTTGTTAAACTTATTCTTTCACTTTGAACCACAGAATTAAACAGTAACATATTCAATTCAATATGAAGAACCATGTTGTTTGGTTGCTGTGTTGCAAAACAGCCTTAAACCACAAGCAACATTCCACTTCTCGTTTTAGGAGATGGAACAACCTACAGATAAAAAAATGAAATGTTAAAATCCTTATTTAAGTGTTACATATCCAATATTTTAAATAAGAGTAATGTGGGGAAAATGACAAACATATTTATTAACCTTTAGATAAATTTTGCATCTTTAGGTAACATCTTCCTTTGAGACTGAGAGATACAAAAACTAAAAAAAATATATTTTGCTTTTACTTTTTACAGTAAATTCAAATACACGAATTACATAATATATATGTTACTGGAGATGTTTTTAATATCTCTTTTTAATTAATTCAGCAATTATAATATTTTTCTACTGGTAAATAGCTTATTTTCTTGTTTTGTTGCTGAAAACTTTAAGGTGGGTTTATAAATGTACAGGCCCATATGTGTTTACTCTAAAACGGACAGTTTTAGCTGTCCAGAGCATTCATTTCACTTTCTGAGGCTTCTTATGAGGTAAAACTAATTCCATTACAAAAAACTGCATTTTTTATTCTGGCTTTAATCGTGAATGTGAATTTAATGACAAAATGAGGACACATTTTCTGTGTGTCACACAGAAGGCTATTTATATACCTTGATTCAATAACCAAATCAGACTTTGTCTCCAAAATATAAAATCATCAACACAATTATGACCCATACAGAACTGTTGTAAATAACAGGAAATTAATAAACGTTCAAAATCAACATGGTAAAGAAAACTAATCCAAACTAGTTTTAACTAAGTAATTTTATTCAGAAGCAATCTTGCACATTTTATACAAGTTTAATGTAAACTAGTATAAGAATAAATAATGCTACTTTAGTCTCTGTGACCTCCAGGATGGCCATAATACATCCGTGTACAGAACGCCCATTCAGGGCTTTTTTCTTGTCCACTTCATGATCTGAGCATCCCGTTGTGTAAAACAGCAGCTTCTTCAGCACAGACCTGATCTCACTTTACTGTTTATCAACCTTATCTGAAGACAAAGGAGAGTAAAATTGTAATATACAAAATAAAAATCAATTGACCAATACAAATAGCACCTTAGACATATGTGATCATATGGCATCTTACCTTTAGGGACAAACTTAAGCGAGTGGCTGAATATTCAAAAACGTGATAAGCCCTCCTGTGGTCCATCACTGAGGAACTCATGACCTAATCCGTTACCACACTTGCCACATAGAACCTACATTTTAAAACATGCATGAATATATGGTATTTGCGTATCCGTAATATTAACTACATGACGTTTAGTATATTTTCTCACTTTGTAGGCTGTTAATGTCTCCATTATTTTCGTTACGCTGTCTTCTTTAATGGTCTCTGTAAAAGCAGGCCACGGGGACGAATGTTCATATTTGGACCTGCTGGAAAACAATGGATGTCCACATTGGGAACAAACATATATTCCTGCAGAGAGAAATATCACTCAAAATATTACCCACTCACAAAATAAACACGTCGTTTTTATAAACGTACAGATATACCAACGTTGATTAGCAAACTAGCTACATCGGACAGGTTTACAACAGTACCGCAGTAAAGTGACATCACAATCTTCACGCAGAGCAGGTTGGGAGAATGAATGAAAACATTAGGAATAAACATTACTTACCAGGTTTGAAATGATCTTTATAAACCTCTTTTCCGAAAAAAGAACAAAACGACATTGTTTGGCTAAAGACCTTATAGGTAATGACCTGACGTAAGAACAAGCTGGAAAGTAAAGGACGATCAAATTCCGGTCACGTGATTCTTACATGATTGCAAAGTTAAACGTGTTCCCTAAAATACCGCTTGGTGTCATTAATGTTTAAGCTAAAAATATTTTTTTCAGCTCCGTACAAATAAAACATAATTAATTGGAATTTGTAAATTAATGACACAATAATTAATGCTGTAAAATCTAGAGCATTTATACCTCACTCTAAAGAACTTCAAACTTTCAAAAAGAATACATTACTGAGGGTGCTTGTATTTTGCATTTTTCTACTTTAAAAAACCCAACATATTATAACATATTATATTGTTAACATAACAGCTTAAGCAAAAAAGATTTCAAAATTGTTTAATATTTAACAAGTTCCCCGTGACATGACATGGACTCAACACCTTTGTTTTTTTGTCATTCCACCTAACAATTTTATATTGTAAGAATGTCTCCTTAACATTTCCATTCCATTAATTAACAAAAACTGTAAAAAACTTGTTTCAAAAGTTTTAGGAACATTCAAAACGTCCAGTTTTTTAGACCATGTATTAACATTATTACTTGGTTTTAGGAACGTTATTCAAATATTTTTACTTGGTATTGTTTTTAAAACAACCAATAACTACTTAAAAATAACGTTTTTGACACATGATGTATAAAGTAAGAAAAACGTTCTTCATAACGTTAAGAGAACTTTGAGAGAATATTAGACAATGTTGTGAGAACGTTTCCTGTTAGCTGGCACTGTTCCTGGTGATAATTTGCATTCACAAAGCTTGAAGTAAACAATTAATAAATGAAACAGATGAAGAGTGTTCTAATGGGAAGAAGTTTTCAGTTGTTTGTCTTGGTGATATTTAGTGCAAATCAAATCCACTGCTTCTCAGCTTTTGCTGGCATCTAGTTTTTGCTCACTCATATTTGCAGTAGTGTTTAAGTAACTCTGGAAGTTCCAGCCAGTCCAAAGCCATTCTGTGAATGATGTGTTTCTGAATGGTCTTTCGGCAGAGTGTCTGCAGGGAGGCAACTGTAAAGAAGGTCAGAGGACATGAATAATTACAATTGTCACATTCTGTGTCATACAGTAGAATCATATTGACAAGTTATGAGATGAAACTTACAGCCATATTCCACCTGCACAATCCGGATACATTTAGTGGCTGCAAACACATCCACGACGGCATACAGCGGCTTATTGGTCGGGATCCTTTTAGCGGAGGCCCCCATGTCTTCACCATTGATGATGATGTGCATGTCACCATAGCCCGGTCCCTTAGGCACATACACAACGCCTATGCGACTGCGGCGTGCAGTGGGGGGCAACGCGCTGGTTTTGTACAGGTCATCCAGGATGTGACTGTATCTCCCCGGCCGACTGCGTCCCACCAACTTGTCTTTGGGTATGCACACATTTTCTATATAAAGGTGAGTGTCTGTGAAAAACATTTTGGGTTTATTTTCCGTCTCACCGCCCGCATTTGGTTGCATCTCCCTGCCCACATCTCCACCTTCTGCCTCCACTTCTTGTTCCTCAACCACTTTATTATGGTTTCTGGTTATTGCAAATACCCAGCTGTCTCCCATTTCCACAAGATCAGGCAGAGAGTACTCTGGCACGGTTTCCAGCGTTCGGGGGTCGTGCGCTGTAAGTCCAATCCTTAAATGACCGCACCAGCCCAATTCTTTCTCTTCAATCTCCACTAAGAAGATCTCTCCAGGGTTTAATGGGTCTTTGCTGAAGCACACGCCATTTGCAAAACTTTCAACTCGTGTGGCCTGAGTTCTCGAGGGGTCCAGTCTCACATTCGTACCGTGAACCGGGTGAAATTCCATGAACTGACCCAAAACTGCGGCCATTTTCACAGGTTTCCGCAAGAGAAATAAAGAAAGAGCAACCAGGAGAATCGCTCAAGCTTAAATGTTCCAGCAGTCTATGATACAAACGATTTAAGTGTAAAAGCTGTCGCACACTCATGAATTAGAAAACAGAGCATTCACATTGTCCTCAATGTTGACTGTCTCAAGGGAAAATCCCTCGTGAATGCATGTTTTTCCAGCTGACAAACAGCTTCACCGTTCTGGAATCACTTTAGCCTGCCGAAGTTTCTAGTCCTGAAGGGGCGACTATTTTTGACCCGCTGCATGTGTCACTGGTGGTTTTAAATAGACGCCAAGATATGTTGCGTAAAGACGACCGGGTGGGAGGAGCTTAGCTGCCAAATCAAAACTGCTCATTGGGAATTCTTTTCAAATGATGAGAAATTATTATGTTTTTTCATTTAGAAGCCGTAAGACACTGTAAGTACAAAGTAAGGTGCCTTGTGTATTTTTCAGAGTGGTGTTTATCTCCTCTCAGCACAGAAAGTTCTGTACTCAGGAAACAGTTAGCTTTATCTAGGCCGAAGTATGTCCTCTTTTGCCCCACCTTCCTAGTCCGATAGGGTGATGTATGAGTGAAGAGACAAGCTGCACGGAGGGAACGGAGCTTGCTTTTTAAACGCAGCATTTTAAAAATAAACTTTGGCTTCAGTTTGAATGTATTTATCCAGCATGTTGTTTCGTCAGATTCATTGTGTCAAATTCGGGACTATTTTGAGTCACCGACATGTTTTGGGTCATCAACATGTCGTGTTAGGCTATATCTTTATATGTGAGTGGATGTTAGGGCAGATATTTTTTAATCGAGATTAAAGTGGACTGCAGCCATGCTTTCTATAATCAGATTGAGAAGCGACGGTTCACCAGATCACATCTGGATGGATGGAGCTTGTGAGGGTGGGAGGAGTTAGTTTCTATCCGGAGAGACAGGTTCACACTGATAAAATAGCGATGTACAGAAGAAGCGTAGTAATATTTCACAGCTGTGAGTTTGAATACACTGGTTGTGCGCTCTGTAGAATCTAATTTACCAACTGCGGGCATCTGCGCAGGCGCTATGAATGCCATAAACACGCTTTCGGTCTTTAATTGTAGCATTTCATAAAGTCCGCTGTCAGGCTGTGTGCAGACTTATGAATCATGCAAGACGTTTTAAGAAAGTGTCAGCTGTCACCTCTTCGGGAATGATTCACAGAAATGCGACTTCGTGTTACGACGCAGTTAACCTACAGCTGTTTCTTGGAAATCAAAAGATACTTTTCATGGTGCAGAAATTAGGTGAGTCCTTTCAAAACACAAATAGGTTGCTTTATTTAGTTGATGCATGTGTTGAATCTTATATGGTTTATAAATATGTAATGTGTGCGTAGTGCTACATAACAACGCTGTTGTTATCTGTTTATCATTATGTTTAACGTTATGTGCTGTGATGAATCATGTGTTTCTCGTTCGTTCCAGCAAATTAAACTTTTTAGTTGCGCTCTGTGTTTCTATCCATCACTTGGCACTCGGCTCTAAAAATGATTAATGAAGATAATCTATCAGAAACATTTGCACGACTTCAAATCCAGTTTATCTGACATTAAGCAGAGCTGTTAATCTGCTCTAAAATTGTAGGTATCACAGATCGCCAGCTGTGTAAAGAAATATTCAGACACGTCGCGTTGTGTGTTTCATAGTGTTTATAATTTTGTTTTTTTAAACGCATCTGCTTGCAGTTGCGCTGTTTATATATTACATATTGCGCTATATTATATATTGCGCTGTTATATATGTAATTTATTGATTCCACCTATCGTAGTACATCTAGATTGTTTCATGGTTCTTTCAGCCCGCATCTAGATTGCAACAAATTCAATAACGTTGTATTGCTTTAATTCTTACGTCTTTCTAGATTGTTGCGTTTAAATATAGGATGTGCAGTAACTACTCTTTCCTCATCCTAGTATTTCTACTTAACGTCATCTGTCAAGGCTAAAAAATAAATGTTTTATCTGCAAGTCTTTTAACACTGTTTTAACAATCTAAAACCACGGCTTTAAGAACAATAGATATCACTCAGCAGACTGTTTATTTGCCTTCTCATTTTGTTTGAGAGGAACCTGCTTATAGCCTATTTCATTGTACTGGAAGCTAGATCTATGCTTTATTGGTGCTTCTGTAGATATAGAAAGCACAACGTACAGCATTATATGTTGTCGGTAGTTGTCAGAGGATTAGATGACGCATAGACACGTCACACCTGGCACTTCTTGTAGACTCGTGTTTGTAGCTGCCTTAAACAGTCTGTTGGTTCATTATTTCATAAGTCTATTTTGTAAGGAATAGGGATTAAAAAGGGGTTGCCAGTTGCTGGAGAATTAGTGTCACAAGGTTACATAATTACAGTAGCCAGCCTTTAACTTACTTTTAAATGCTTACTTGACCTAGAAAGATAGCGGGAGCTTTTTGATTGTGATTTAGACGGATCTAAAAAAGTCTCTCGCTGTGGTTTTATTATAAGATGTACTCAGTAAGAAAATAGGATACAAATTACAATTAATAGGCTTAACAAAATGAAAATCAGTTCTAATATATCAGTTTATAGTCAGTCTGTTATAATTCTGATTATGTCACACATGAATGTATTGTGTAACATAATTTAATTAACCAATAGGCATGAATGAAGATGATTAATGATTATTATCCTATGAAAGAAAGTTAAGAAAACAGATCAATTGTATGTGGAGAGTATTATCACTGCTTTAGAGGGCATAGAAGATGCTGAAATATAATATTACAGTGAAAATGCAAATATACAGCATAATCGTTCTCGCTCCAGTACTTTTCCTTCTACACAGAGGATATTACCAGGCAAAAAGTGCATGAACTGAAGATTTAAGTCTTTCTTAAATCCTCATATGTACAGTAGCAATAAAGTGACTAAGCTTGTTGGTGCAGTTTTTAACATTTCAGACTAGGCAGATTGTTATCACCAAAATCCCTCCTTATGCACACTCCATTACCAGGGTTTACTTGTAGAAGGAGAGAGCGGTTTTCGGAAAAACGATGTTCTGTGACGTTCAAAAAACTGCTGATGAAAGTGTGAGACAAAATGAGGCATATCTAAGAGGCAAAACACTTTCATTTTTATATCTGCTGACTCAAAGGTATTGTACTGTGTGCAGATAAATCATGGCGGGAATGACAGGAAATGAAGACATCCACAGAATTCCCCGTGGGATCCAGAGGGAGGGTCTGCAGCCACCTCCACGTCCTGCAAACCCAACAGGAGATACGGACAGGAGGGGCATCGTGATCCAGCTGACCGGAACAGAAGGTGAATGGGACAACCTTGACGACAACGATCTCATTTTCACCTTGGACTGTGATGGCCAGAAGTCACTTCGCTCCCTCCCGAAGCAAAGACCATGTTCGGTTGACATTCAGACTGGGGAGGAGTGGGGCCTCAACTCACCTGCGTTCAATGTCCCTCTCTCTCCCTCTTCGCCAGGCTCCCTAGGAGACTCTTTTACCCTGGGCTCTGGCTTCCTCTCACCAACTCACCGGCCATTGGCCAGCTTAGTGAAGTCCTTGTCTACAGAGTTGGAACTGAAGGAGTCCTCTCTTAAGCCCAAGCCACTTCTCAGCTTGGTCAAGTCCATATCTACAGAGCTTTCCCGCAGTGAGCCGGAGGTGTCTCAGTCCAAGTCTGATTCCAAGCTCAATCTGCACCTGTTGACGCAATTCACCCAGCCTAAAAGTCGCAACGGTGACTCCCGTACTGCCCCTCCCTCTCCGGTCAACCTGTCCCCCACTGAGACCAAAACCAGCTTCTTTAAAATGGAGCTCGAGGACACTCGGCGCAAGCTCTCCGAGGCCATGCAGGAACCTCTGAGCATGTTCAGTAAGATCATTCGTGAGGACAGCATTGGCAGCCCCAAGCACCAAAGGAGCGCAGGGTCAATGGACTCCCCAAGCTACAAAGGTTTTGGAGTTGGGAAATCGATCACTGACTTGACAGTAGGTGAATCTCCTAAGAGTATAAGAAAAGCAGACTCTGAGTTTCTCCCACAATGCAACTGGCCCGTGAAACGCCACAAACGATGCGTGCATAAATCCTGTCTTGCCTGTGATCATCATAGGAGACAGGAAGACGTTGGGCCCACAATGGAGTCCAGCACACATGGCAGTGCTTTCCAGAGCACAAGTATGAACAAAACTGACCAGAAAGGTTTGCCAGAAGGTGTGGTCGAGGAATATTCTTCTCCAGTTCCAGGAGTGGGTCTTGTCTATGTAGCATTGCTATCATACTGCTATTTTATCTTGCCTTTATCATCTTATTGGTCTGGCCTGTTTGTCGGTTTAGCATTTGGATTAATGTTGGGGCTTGTGCTTATCCGATGGGGCTCGGCCAAACACTCGTTTATCAGGCACCAAAACAGACTAAATTTGATCCCCTATAACAGCATTCTGTTTAAGACTCAAAGAGAACACAGAAAAGTTCCGTCTCTCAAGGTGAGTATGAGACTCATTTTCAGTTCACATTTATTTGTAAAAATGCGTGTCTGAACAAGATTGGTGTGATACTTTGTACCCGCAAGATACTTTGTAAATTGAGCAATGAACATTGCTTAGCATGTTGCAGCTGGTAGCTGGTAATTTAAGTGCTAAGAAAAGCAACAGAACAGCACCCCAGGTAACCGTCTCACAGATTGCTGTTAAACTAAAGCCTGCGCTTCAATGTGTCAAAGTATAAATCCTTAGGGAATTGAGTTTTTTTAAACACTGTGTCAGAAATATACACTTGACATGTTGAAGCATTTCTCCACAGAGCGAGCAAGTCCCTCATTACCGCTCTGTTCCGTGATTAATCCTGCTCAACGACATCTGATGTAAATAACTCACGCCTACTTGACACAACCAGCCACAGCTAGTATCCTGATGCCCCATTTCTTTAAATTGTCTGTATCTGTGCTAGTTTACAACGAGGAGGCAGTCAGGCAGGGATTAGAATAGAATTTATGTGAAGTGTTTCTGTTTCCAGGGCTGGTTGAATGAAATGCACACATATGATGTAGAGACCTACCACCCATCTCTCATGCACTCTGTGTATGCCACATTGGAAGGGCCGTGTTTGCGACTTGGCTACCCTCGTAACAGCATTCCCCGCTGGGCTGCCTTCGATGAGCCGTGCTATGAAAAGAATTTCACCCACTCTCGGATATTTCGACTCACTGGCAGCAAGGTTGGTGTGTCAGTGATTTCAGCCTTTAGTAAAGGTACAAAACCCTTATGTGATAGTGTGACACAGTTTTGCTCACGGTCTCTAAACCCAACGGGCTTGAATTTTAATGTGGTCGAATGCAGCAAGAATGCCACATAATATTAACGAGGTTGTTGCCTTGGTAACAGGTATTTCTTCTGCCATTGGCCTTGGCGCACAAGAGAGTGTGGAACAGGAAGTATCCCATCTGCATACGCTTGGCTGAAGGAGAACGAGGCGTGGAGGAGACGGCTGAGGGAAAGGGGGAGGAGCAGAAAACAGAGAAGCCCATTGGCTTAACGGCTGGTCATCCTGTCACACTCTTCCTCTTTGGGCGAACAGGGCGGGAAAAAGAGGAGTGGTTCCATCAACTGGTTTCTGCGTCCAATCACAATGAAGAGGACCATTTTGAATGCATAGTTGGTGAGAATCTTACGATCAGTTATGTTATAATTATGAAATAGAACCAAGTCAACTGAACCAACACGCAAAACAAACGAATCAATTACTGTACTTTTCTAGTTCCACTAAGCGATTACCAAGTTCTACCCCAAAATATGATTTCCACTTGTAAATGTGTTTTGTTTACTTGTCCTGTTTCTTAAGACAAAATGTTTAATGCTCATGTTCTTTGTAAGTCACTTTGGATCAAAGCGTCTGCTAAATGAATAAGTGTAAATATATACTGGTATTATATATACTTATATATATAGTTTTTTTGCTCTGCAGACAAATCCGTGTTGCATGAGGAGAAACCTTTGGGTCTATCACATGGTGATGAAGGCAGGGAGAGCACTGAGGATGTGTCCCACAGTGACACAGCTGGCAGAATAAAGGAGCACATGTTACCAGACTATACGTCTTACATGACCAGCCTCATCTTCTCAGCGTATGTCGATCCTCTGCCAAGCCCGTGCCACAGCAGTACACAGAGTAGCCCCACTGACAAAGAGCAGGTGAGGGTCTAAAATGAGACACTTCAATAATATATAAACTGACAAATTTCCTGTCTTCTGAAAAGTCTTACAACTCTAATTTAGACAGTGTGCCCTCTGTTTAGTTCGAAAATTGTAACGTTACTGCATTATTTCAGTTCGTTTTTCTTCCCCTTCTTTTAGCACATTTTTTGTTGCCATGACGATGAAGCAAAGCCCGTCTGGTTGAATGCTCTGATTGGCCGAATATTTTGGGATTTCCTTAATGAGAAGCACTGGGCCGATCAAGTCGCATGCAAGATACAACGAAAGCTGAGCAAAATCCGGGTAATGGAACAGATGTAACAGAAGGCCGTGTTGTCTTGGCATTATTGCGTGGTTTTATTTTTATCTTATGACACTCAGGAAAAACTGAATTTGTTTGTGTCGCTGCGCTGAAGATTCATCTGTTTCAAAAAGTACATTCAGGGATGTATATGGATGTTTCCATCTAGTGTGTGTATGTTTCTTCATGTTTTACCACAGCTGCCTTACTTCATGGATGAGCTGACCCTCACCGAACTGGCCATGGGCTCCAGCATGCCCCAGATAACAAGCACGGCTCCGCCACAGGTCAACAGCAGAGGTAAGGGAGCAAGGCTCCTAAGAGCCTCTTATAAAAGAGCAGATTAGGTCACTCATCCATCAGGAGCGTATGTGTTTTTATGCTCCTGCATTGAGCAGTAGATGACATGTTATTATCCTGCTGTAATCTCATGGAGCAACAGAGCGCATAACGTTACATCGCTCTCGTCAGCCAATGGCAGCGCGTCTGAGCATGTGTGCATGTCTCAGCACTCAGCTGTATGGAGAAACACTCAGTGTAAAGAATATGCAGGTTATATTATTCCCATGAGAAATTATTATTGTTATTAGTTATTATTTACTAATAATATAAGTTAATATTGTGTGTGGGGCCCAGAGTGCGTCTTTTACTCTGCGTCGTGTGATATGTGTGTTATGTAACACAATGTCATTTGGCAGAGTCTGGCTTTCATTTTATTTATGGATTTATAATGTGTGCTAATAGCGTGCGAGTGTTTTAAATACACATACTGATAAATTGTATACATTTAATACACTGTAAGTCACTTCGGATGAGTGGAAAATGCATAAATGTAAATGCATTTTAATTAGTATTGACTAGTAATTATTTTTAGTGACTATTTATCAAGATATATTTTAGTATATTCTTGTTCTGTAACAGCAGATTTTAATATCGTTGTCTAGCGCTTGTGCTGCAAACACATTTATATTAGTGGTGCTTATGTGGGAGATACAGGTTCAAACCTGGCGCTTTCATCCTATCATCTCTTTACTTTCGCTATTTATAAAATGTACACAGAAAAATGTCTTTGTGTGTCAGGTCTTTGGTTGCATTTGGATGTGGAGTACACAGGGGCTCTGCAGATGACTCTGGAGACCAAGATGAACCTCTCCAGACTTGGAAAGGAGGGAATACTGGGCACAGACACAGAACTGGAGACCATCAATGTGTTGTGAGTTTTTGTAGAACTAAAGAAATTCTTTGTTTTATCACAACATAAAGTGTGTTTTATCATGTATTTAATGGTGTAGCATTAACAGGTAAGAGTTGATGTAAACAAAAATGTTTAACAAAAAGAAAAGTGTACAAGAAAAAGAAATATTTATTACAAATTGTAGTCATATGTGCAAATTTGTGATATTGACAATGTTAACTTTGTTAGCATGTCAATGTTAGCTTTGTGCAAAAGAATTTAATTCAAGATGTTCTTTGGTACATTTCCTAAATCCATGCTAGGATAACATGGATCATCCAGTTTAGCACTAGCAAACAGGGCGCATACCAAATATTAATTAATTATGTAATTATGTACATTTTTAAAATCCACTTTTCACTCAAACTTTAAAAAATAGCCCAATTTTTTTAGCCTGAAATTTTACGAAATAGCCTCATTTGAAAAGTATTAAAGCATTAAAATACTATTAAAATATTTTTTAAAAATTCAAATGAGAAAGCTTTCAGTGGTGGTCTTGGTATTGTTGTTTCATAGACTATAGTTTGATAAATCCAGTGGGTTTGTATATTTGGTTGTAATAAAGCGTGTTAATGTGTTTTTGTCCTGCAGCAGCAGGTCCAGACTCTCAGTGCTGGCTGACAGTGATGAAGAATCGTCAAGTGCAGGATCTTCTGATGAAGAAGACATTTCGTCTGCTGACACTCATGGATCTCTGGCAGAGAAGACTCTACCTGCTGCTGACGGGTAATTACTGCTAACAATTTACTCAATTAATTCATTTACTGTTAATTACGTTCTCTGAGGCTGTGATGTTAGCACACCCATTGACCACTTTGGGAATCTCTTTTTTGCTGCCTGATGGAACAATTTACATTGCTCCCC
>JAZGTI010014983.1:0-13724 GCA_036877585.1 Botia kubotai
TATTTGCATGTGGACCGCAAGGTGAAGGTTCTGGAGATGAATCTTGGCAGGCAGGACCTCCCTCTTCATTTAAAGGGCTCATAAACTTTTAATGTATAGTGGATGATACATAGACTGCTGCATCTCTGACTGGTGTTGACTCAACAGAAGAATGCTCCAGTGAGCCAGGCTTTTGGCTGCTCAGATACACACACAAGTACACTGTTACATGCATTAACCCCTTTTTTGATTAAAGATGTTTAGAAAATGGTAATGGATACCGGTAATGTTCCTGACAATATATTTCTGAGGTAACACGCAGCGTGTTGGGAATTATGGGCCCGAAACCAGTGTTTCTCAACCAGTAACTAAATACAAATACATCAAATTTAACATAGACATCAATTTCTTCATGCAACATAATATAAATGAAACATGCTTCTTTACGTTATCTTCTATTGTTACAAGTCAACTTTAAGTCAAGTCAGCTTTATTTATATAGCGCTTTTTACAAAATGTCATTGTTTCTACAGGCAGGACACTTTCTACACTGATAGTTCCCAAAAATAAATATTCATAAACACCCTCATGCTGTTCCATACCTGCTAGGTAAAAAAAATTAAGAATTCCCAGTCTCTATTCCCTTTTACTGTGTGGAAGTGAGTCATATTGTAAAATCCTCCTCTTGCATTACACAGAAGCAGGAAAAGGTTTGGAACGCCATAAGGATGAGTAAATGACAACATCAGTTTCATTTTTGGGTGAACTATCCCCTGTTGATGGATAGATGATTACATCATCATAAAAGACATTTCGTTTCTTGGAGCATTTTCCCCTCAATCCTCATTTACACTGATGTGCTTTCAAGTCATCAAGTTGTCGCCATGTTGAATCATGTTGTGCTACAGTGTAAACACTCAAAACACTCCTTAAATCTCAATTTGGTATCACAAAACCGCGTTCCATCAGTTTGGGCTGGTTATGGTCACTGTAATTAATATTTATTATGACTTGAGTGTGGAAGAAGATAAAAAAGCCATCAGAAAATTGACACTTTGGTGCCTTGCTTTGATTTGAGCTCTTATTGTCTTGCGGTGGTCTTTTCTGAAATTTTATCTGGCTTGAAATCTCTTTGCTGAATGTGTCACTCTAAATTCCATTAATTCAAAGGCAAGGTTCAGTTGAAAGCACATTAAGAGAGATGAGGTGAATTAGATGGGATGTCGTATGATCTCACACTATGTCGTATCATCTACAAACAAGTTTGTTGTATGGTGTGTGCGTGTGTTGTGTGTATATTTGTGTCACCCTTTCGAAAGCAATGCCACTTTCTTTCAAACAGCCTTAACAAGGTAGTTGATTGAAAAGCTTTCCAGACAGCTCACACACACACACACACACACTCACACACACACACTTGACCGAACGGGTAAAACTGAAGTGTAGCGGAGCTGAAATGAGGTGAAAGAGGGCGTGTCACTCACATTGATATCTTCTAGCTCCAGCATGTTGAGGGTGTGGTTATTACGTCTCCAGATGATTGGTGGCCGCCGGTCACCCGTTATGGCACAGGTGAGCACGACGCTCTGACCCACTGTTACCGTGGTGACACTCAGCTTCTGGTCATCGGGAAGGCTGAGCTCATAGACCTCTGTGAAACAAGCGGGAGAAAGTGTGAGTTAATTTGGCGCATATAAGCTTCGCTTTTTCTTTTTCTCTTAGTAAATCTATAAAATGTGCCCACATCATCCATTAAAATCTATTTTCAGCACACTTCCATCCATCAAGGTTCATGGAGAATAATCATACTCTTCAACTCCTGTGGACTTTTGTTCTGGTGTCAATAATGGGCAAAGCTACGTCGACTTCCTGTGATTTCCTTTGAGGAGAAAGTGCTTTCCACATTACTGCTGTGAACTTCACTTCCTGTGAAGTTTTCATTTAAACAATTAACCACATCACAGACACTTACAAACAAGTGCTGTATCAACATGAAAACAAACGGTTTTTAAAAGATGTTTCTATTTTGTGGTTGTTTAGGCCCTGAAATAAAGAATACAGAGTAGTTCTATCAATGACACTTCTAATGAAGGAATAATTCAACCAAATATCAATTATTATTTTTTCTTCCTATCACCATTTGCTTAAAACTGAAATCTCATTCTCTGTTCCAAATATTTGCTTTGGAAACAAAAGCAATAACAATTGCCGACATGTGGTTAAACTGTTCTCATGGCTAGTCTTCCAGAGAAACAAATAAGTGTAAACAAATGTATACAGAAACAAATAAATGTTTGAATCAGCAAAAACTGAAGTGGTTTAAGAAACTCAAAGAGATCTAGACTACTATACTGATCTTCTCTATTGCCAGACACCTTTCTCTACTTACACCTCAGTCCCTGAACATCATGGAGAACAAAGCTGCCCTCAGAAGGTGGTCAGTGAGCTGCCCTGCTGCAGCTGACCACATAGGCAACCTACTAAGACAGCATCTACACCTGCAGATACACACACACTTTAGATCAGAGGCTACAGCGAGACATGTCATGTGGTAAAAAGACAGACTCCCTCAATAAGTGCCCTGATGGTGGCGTGTTTATGAGCTCCATCAATCAGCTCAAACTCCTTGGGAAATCTGACGAGGATCTAATGCTCTACAAAACTGAAGTCGCTGTATTGCTCACGGCGCAAGCTGAGGTGGCTTTAAAATCTGACTCATAGCTTCACAACACTCTTTATAATGATTGTGATTGGCTCTGTGCTGCTTACGGCGTTTGTCTCCTGATAGCATTACTTAGATTTGAAATTAAGATTTTAATGACGCTAAGAAATAACAGCTGTTCCTATGAGCTTCTCGGTAGAAACGCAGGGCAGTTCATTAAGAAGGCTTCTAAAGCTATTCAACATTTCTGAAAATAATGATCTTCACAGCCAATCCTGAACACTGGCATTCGGTCATAATAGGATAAATGTTAAAAGATTAAAAGATCCTCATATATAATTTCTTTGCTCTTCTACAGTGTAAGAGCAATAACATAGCCAGGTGCCAAATGACAGTCAATCTAATTAGTGGAAAGGTCTCCTCTCTTTGCCTTCCGGTGAAGCTGTACTGCGACCTTTCGGGTTAACTGAAGCCCACCACTCATAAAAGCAGAGAGCGACCAGCCTTTAATCCAGAGACATCACAAAAATCTCATTAAAATGAGGCACAGCCAAGAAAAGAACAACTTTGAAAATTTCCCACAATGCACTATACACAGAGCACATTCATCTTTATTGATTTGATCATTTCCATGATCATGTTAATAACGTCTCAAATGATATTTTAGAGACTTTAATTATATTCACGCACAGAGATGCGTAAAAGTGGAACATGGGTTGGGGTATTTCAAATGGTTATGCAATTAAAGATTCTGGAAATTATAACCAGCTTGCGCGCAAGTCAAACATGCCTCTCGCCTCACAAACGGTAATTTCACGTTTTTGCGCTGCGCTCTCATTTAAAGCTAATTTAGCAAATTAGCAAATTCCTCTTTTTCACTGTGTTGCCCTCAGCTCATATAACACATAACAGACGAAGAGTTTCTGCAACCCTAATTTAACATGAAGTTCATTTTGCACGGTGCACTTCCTGTCTTCATGAATGCTTTCAGAGGGACACTTTTAAGAATGAGAGGCTTACCACAAAAATGCATAGATGCATAAATGAAATCTAAATGATTGTAATAATGACACTTTTCCTAACTCAAATCATCATTTAAAACAGTATGGGAATATGGCACAATGTTGTGCTGCTCTACATAATGGCAAGCAGCAATACGCTTAATGTATCTTAAACATATATTTAACATTAGGGTTAATATCAAGCCATCAAGCCAAAAATCTAGTTGCAGGAAACTTATAACTGTGAAAAAGTGTGTGAGTGTTTTCCTGTGCTGTATCAAGACAAATCTATTTTTTCCATATCAGCAACCTTTCTAATCACCTGACACCTGTCAACCAATCATTTTTGAGAGTGCTGTCAGCCTTGGCCACATAATGATGTCAAAAGATGATGGAAACAATGGCATGATTTTTTCAACCTTAAAATATGCCAGCCTACATCTATTCTCTTAAGGATGTATGCCTCGGTTTGAGGGCGGGACTATATTGACTGTCCAATGGTCAGGCAGTTTCCACCCCTTTAACTTCTTCTTACGACTGGTGGAATGTTGTATACTTCCAATATTTCTAAAGCCACATGATTTCTTTCTGCGAAAAACACACGGACATTAAAGTCATTATCTTTCCTTTAGCCATACAGTAATCTAATGTCTTGCGAGACACATCTAAAGGGGGTATTATTTGATTGCAAGTGTGGAACAGACAACAACAAAGGGTCAGAACAACCTGAGCAATTTCATTTTTTATTTAAGTAATTATCACTGGCAAAATAAATCTCAGCTCTGAGTAATACAATACATACAGCCTGATTGCAGTAAATGAAACAACACAAAACAGATCTGGTGTGTGTGTGCAACACTCTGACACTATCTCTAGCATTCAGTAATATCCTCCCTAACCATTCAATTACACTCTTTTGTGTCTTAATAGATTTGGAATTTGCTCCAGGGCTAGCAATCACATTTTACAATTCCCTGTAGGATCGAAAGGTGCATGAATGTTCCGGAACAAGCGGAGCGATGGGGAGATAACAGTGTGTTTTGTGTCTGTTTATAGAACACAGAAAGGGGGTCTGTAAATGGTAATGACATAAAAACACTCAGATAGACCCTAAACAGCTTAATTATGGTGGGTGATGTCATAACACATATAATACTGAGTCAACATTCATGATGAATGATGGTACAGTTAGAGGTTCTGCCCTCATTTACGGCATGTGCAGCAGATGGAAGATTCTCCCTCAGGACTGGAACATCTCACAGCAGCAGAATTAAAAGTGAAGTGCACCTTTAATTCAGATCAAACGTGTTTACATTACAGAGTGGAGAAGAAAAGCTCTATTAGAAATCAGAGGTTCACCCTACAGTAGAATTTGGATGTCGGTCCTGGTTTATAGAGCGCATACTTTTCAGATATTATGGGCCGGTTCTTAGTGCTGGGTTTGTAGGATGCAGTAGACTATAGTGGCCTGGCATACTTTACTGGGACTGTACCGCTGAGAACCAGACATCTGAATCAGCTCTTTAAAATGCAAAAGGTGCACTCAACTACGCCTTGTGTTGTGATATACAGCCTGCTCTTCTCCATCATTTAATCTCTATTTGATGAATTACTGCTGCTATAATGGCTAGAAAAATGTACACAAACTCCTCTTTGTAATTAAATTCAGCTTTGCTTGTTTTCTGTGGGTGGTAACATTACAGAGCTAATAACTCAGCCAGGGAAACAGCGTTAACTTTCATAAACAAGGTGCATCTATAATAAACTGAATTTACATAACAATGACAAGTACTTAAAATACAGTGTAATATTTAAGTGACTTTAGTTTACAGTTGAATGTTTACAGTTTCTAAGTTACAATAAATTACAACTATTTTACAGTTTGTTTGAACACACCCAATGAGAAACAACAAACCTCAATGAAGGACCTCAATGCTCATATATGAGGCTGGTAAACACACAACAGATCTTTCCAACAAGCATTGATGAGGTTAAATCTCCTCAGTCATTATTACCTGCTTCCCTCCCACCAAACTCCTGCTTCCCTCTCCTCCGCCCCTTCACTAGGACTATTATGAATCTGTAGGTTCTCTCAGATCCTCTCAGAATCTTTTAAAAGTGCTGCACGATGACGTCTTTTAAAATAAAACCTTTACTGTAACCCAATCAATGCAAGAGGCTGGCAATGACAGGAGCTCAAGAAAAGCAGACTTCACCGCCCGTGAAAAACACAATCTGCATGGCATCAGCAGGCACTCTGGAGACACGTGTATTGGCATGCCATCACGGTACCTGCAGTTCTAACTGAGCTAATTGCAGCTCGCATTCAACAGAGAATGTGCAGACAAAAATTGAGGGATAGACTCTTGGTTAAATTTGATAAATGAAAGTATATTTCACACCATATTACAGAGCTGCGAATGTGGTATTCTTTTGGTCTCTCTCTCTAATTTCCCACCTTCCTCTTTTCCCAAATCCCATATGGCAATCTTTAAAAGTCTGTATTGCCTTTTACTGAAGTCAATTTTGTTTCAAGTGAGGCCCCTGTTTCTTATCACGCAATTCTCCGCTGCCAATGATATTGAGCGGCTGCTGTATTTGTGTGTGTGCGTGCGTGTTTGTCTGTTTGGCAGACAGGGCAGGTGGATTGACGTTTTCTCTGGAGGCATATCAGCTCTGACAGATGAAAGAAACAGCATTGTGGGCCACCATGGCACTAAGTAATTGCCTTCTGACTCCACTGGGAGATGTAAATAGTTCTGAGCATGAAGCATTCAGATATGCAATTGAACACACCAGTCATGACAATGGTCCACACAGATGAACCAATGAGCAACGAAGATCACAAGTATACCGATGATAATCTAATAATCGATGATAAAGTCTATTACAGGTCTGATAAAACATAATTGTTTAATATGATATTGTTCTAAAAAGTTTTATCAAAAGAGAAACTATAACAACCTCAAGTACATCCAAGTAAAAATGGAATGTTCTTAAAATGATCACAACATCCAGTTTTTTGGACATTGTGTAAATGTTATTGCTTGGTTATACAAACATTATTCAAACTCTTTGTAGTTCTGAAACATTTCTAAAATGTTCCACTAACAACTCAAAAATAATGTTTTTGATGTATAGGTAAAAATATATATTCTGAAAGTATGTTTATAATAACTTTGACAGAACTTTGAAAGAATGTTCTGACAAGGTTCCCTGTTAGCGGGGCAGCTACCAACCTGATTTGCATAAGTACATTTCATGAGTGCAATTAAAATGTTAATGCACCATGTAAATACAGAGATCACAGCTGAATGCAGGTTAAGACCAGATGCTGGTTCTATCTACAATAATGAGGAGTCAATAAAAGTATCCAGTCAGATTTGGAAGCCTGATGAAACTGATGCTGAACGCTAGGCATTACCAGTACCGTTTCTCATCATACTCACACAGCTTGTGAGATTCACACAAGATCTGAGCCTGATAAAAAAATGATGATACATTATTGTCATAACGTAGTTATGAAGAACTAAACTACATTTTAAGCTTTAGAGCTACTTTAAGCCCTGAGGAGAAATGAAAACAGCCCCTCAGGCCAGAAACAAGGGCCAGAATCTGAGTAAACACTAAAACCCTCAAAGACCATGTGTAAATCACTGCCATAAGGACAGTGTTTAGTCAATAGGCCACAGAGAACCCAGAGACTACAGATGGAATGTGATTAGTTAAAAGCTCCTTGTTGTGTTTTTAACTCCATTTAGGCTGTAGATTTATCTGAAGCCTGCAGAAGACACAATAAAACATATACATTCTTTCTTTTAGAGAGAGAGCTTGTAAAACACTCTATCTTTCTCTGGGGAGACCAGATGTTCTCCAAACCAAAACTGGCCTGTTTCAGGCTTTCATGGGCTGTCACCCTCCATCAGGCCTAAAATCTGAACCCATGTGATCTATTCCTGAAACAAAAACAAACAATGTCAGTGCTTTAAGCCCTGTTTACTCTCACTTCAGTAAAGACCATCAGAGCAGAGTCTACCTATCCTGTAATAATAGTTTATTTATCAGACCAGATTGTACTAACCTCAGCAGACTACTGTTTACCAATCTCAGCAGACTAGTGTTTATCAACCTCAGCAGACTACAGTGTACTAACCCCAGCAGACTAGTGTTTATCAACGCCAGCAGACTACAGTGTACTAACCCCAGCAGACTAGTCTACTAACCCCAACAGACTACAGCGTACTAACCCTACAAGACTAGAGTATACTAACCCCAGCAGACTACAGTGTACTAACCCCAGCAGACTAGAATGTACCTAACTTTAGCAGAAAGTAAAAATCTAAAAATTCATTCTAATACATTGTTAAATAGCATCAGATATAACAAATGGTCATAAACTGTTAACACTACGGTGTCACAAATACAAAATTAAGCTATTAAAGTCAATTAAAATCAATTATGAGTTTAACAAAAATTGTAGAATAAATAATGTTGTTTACAGGCGCTCAGCTGTATCTCACCCATCAGAATAGACAGCCAAAACAAATGTCAGCAGGAATGATGGAGAACCGAGCCGCTTGACTTTTGATTTATACACAGAGTTAACCGGATCAATTTAAGCCAGACATGAGCAGAGCAAAGGACAAACGTATTGATAAAATGGATTACAGCAAACTCTCATGCGATGGAGAAAGAAGCTTATAACAGAAGGTAAATCGCACACATCAGATCAAACTAACTAAACACATATTCCTAGTCTCATACACACATACACATCTATAGCACTGCATGCTATCTTGAATCTCAGAATGAACTTTAAAGCTACAGGTACAGGCGTGCACTGGTTATAAAGTAGCAATCAAGAACCACAAAAAGGCTTTGTTGAAAGAAGAATGGGCTGAAAAACAAGTGTGATGGAGTTCTCTGAACACATCTGACAAAATGTCTTGTTATCTTTTTATTTTTAAGTCAAGAAAAACAACAAACGTAGCGTTGCATTTTTTTGTTTGCCTGTAGGGCTGTTCCCGCTTCCCCAAACTCCCGCTGTGATCGGCAGAAGGGCACGGGGGCAGATTGAAGCAGCGATTTTCATTCCCAAAACCTTCCGCTTCCTCTCTAAAAAGCTGCTTTATCTTCAGCTGCTTTATGTATCAGTGGGATTCTCACAAAAGCGCTTCTCGCGTTATTGTCCCTTTTTTAAACCTTCCTGCACCACACAATTTGTGTTCGGTTTAAATGTCCTCGTCCTCAGAGAATGTCGGGGGAAATTGAGTTCAATTGAAATGTCAGAAAATGAAACTAAAAGGCAAATGAAAAAGAGCCACATTTTTTCTTACAAGAAAAAAAAAATTCTTATTACGATAGAAATATTACTACAAAAACCTTAGAAACATCAAGCAGAGTCAAAAGCCTCAATAAAACAGTGCTTCAATACAAGACGTCTTTTATACGCTTAAATTCCGTTGATAATCCGTGTAGATTGGACATGAATCTAATTTAGCAATAGAACTTTTCCAGGCTGACACAAACCCTCTGTAACTAATGTTACTTGCATCTTGAGCCTTAAAGTTAATTAGTGCGCCTCAGTTTCTCCTCACTAAATCTGTTAATGAGGAAAATTTTACTCAGGTTGTCACTGTTCAATGACTTACTGAAAAATATCGATGAAGACTTTAATTAGAGTTTAATTAGGATCTATTCACCTTTAAGGTGACCACAGGATCTAACAGCAGGATTTCAAGTTCCTAACAGCGGGTTGTTACGGTTCATTTCTAAGGCCGTTGACCCTGTGAAATGAACTAATGGAGGAATGTAATTCCATTACAGGATATGTCCATGGTCCAATCCAGTGAAGAGCTTCACTATTTGAAGGCCACTACTGAATTGTGGGCTTGTAGTCTAAAGGATGAGCCCAGCTAACAAGGAATGTTCTCAGAATGTTGGCTAACATTTTACAAGTTTGCTCAGAGTTATTAAAAACAGTCTTGCAGTAACATTAGTAACCAAAAATTCTATTCTTGAATAGTTGGAACGTTTAAAAAATATAACAAAACTAAATGTATTTAAAAAATATATTACTAAGTAACATACTAGTAACAAGCAATATTGGTCATACAACATCTAAAAACTAATACAATTGGAACTTTCAAAATATTTCAAAATCATTTTTTTTTAAACTTTTTTGGTACTAAACATCTTACTATTGCAATGTCTTTACTGATTGTACAAAACATATATACAGTATAACCAGTGTAGTCCACTTCACACACAAATGAGCTTTAATTAGTCAAAAAGACTCAAAAACTAGTTATTGATTAAAATCAGTTTAATAAATCTGTCTTTGACTAAAAAGTTTAATTTTATATATTTATATAGTAAAATATATAATTTATATAGTCTAAAAAAATCTATTTGTCTTCCACTGAGAACAAAGAAATATGTAAATGACATGCAAAATGTAATTTAACTGGCTCATGCCTGTAACTGAGAAAGATTTTCTACAATTCTATAATTATTCATCATGTTATTAATGAGGGACACAGAGAGAAGTGTCACAGTTACTAAATGTTATCCAGTCCTGACAGTGCTAATTATGCAGCTGTAATTTTGTTTGATGTTCAGCCTTGGCTTCGTACATTTTCATGTCTTAAACATCATTCCATCATAACCCAACACTCACCGAAAGCTGTGTAGAATTCATCTCTAGTGAGGTGCTCATCATCATTTATGTCATTATATTTGAACAGGTCGAACAGCGTGCATTCTGAGGCTGTCCTGCCCAGACCTTCCTGCTTGATGACCTGCACAATACAAAGAATAGTTAATTTCCTTTTTTGTTGATGTTAAAGGCTGTGAACACATTAATCTGTCACTTGGTATAAGAACAGTTCTGTTTTTTTATTCTGTCATTTGGCAGAAACTAGCCAAATCAGGAAGATGGACAGGTTATGACGTGTTAAAAAACATGATCAAAATTAAAGACCCAGAGTACATTAAATACAGGTTCAGTTGCACATGATAATAAACATTTCTTGTGCTCAAATGTATTGTGTAGATAATTATTGGCTGTCTACAGTATGTCATTTATGGCAGCAACAATAGAAGTTGACATTCAAATACATTTTGGTGCTGTATTGGACCATCACTTGATTTTACAGTGTAAACTTTGTGTTCAAAAGTAAAACTAGTTCAGAACAACTGTACTAGTTTAGAACTATGAATTAAACGTGACTCCTATCTACACCAGATGATGTCAGATGATTTCTGTCTGCTGACAGGCCTCCAAAACAAAGCAAGATTTTCATTAAGTGTTATGCTGAAAGACGAGAGGAGTTAGTGTAAATGTTATGGCAGAACGTGCCAAATCTGTGCCAGAAATATCTGATGGTAATTGCAGTTAGTAAAATAAAGCTGGAAGGATGCTGGACGGCGATGAATGTTGGGGATTAAATTCACTGTTGATTTTATTTAAAAGTTCCATGTGTGTATGAGGTGTGAGGAATCATAACCAAAATATCACTACTACAAATTGCTGGGTGATATATTCAAATCAATAATAAACATTTAAATAAACATGTACACAATATAATACAGACATTGTGCTGATCTTGTGTTACCCTGCCTGGCTGCTGATCTGAGGACATTGCTATTTCCTGAAAGCTTTGACATGCCTAGTACTAAGCCTGACCTGAACTGACTTACAATGCATCTAAAAGCAGACCTGCATGTTCAGATTCAATCCTGTCATTTTAGTATCTATTGCTTATTCTAATCCTCTTATAGAACCTTCTGTTACCAGCTCGGAAACCCACATTTGCTAACCTTGCTCTGACCTCTGTTGCTATGCAGTGTTGCCAAATACCTTTTACTTTTAAAAGTTTGAGAAAAAACAAACAGAAAACTTTCAGATACAGGGGACAAAATGTTGCTTATCAGTATTCACCTTTCTATATCAAAAACGGTCTATAAATGAAACACAGATTTAAAACGCTTAACCAAACTTTTATATTGCATTTATAGTGCAACCAGACTGTATTTTATAAAAATGTATCCAAGCTAATGTATTAAAATACAAAAGTTCCAAAAAGTATTTGCAACAAATAATACTTCAAACCAAGTGTCATTTATTTATTTATTACAGCGGGAACTTTTCAGTCAACATTCACAAAAAAGCTTGATGTGCTTTTAATTACAGTAGAAACAATTAAAGGACATACTGTTTAAAAATTGCAATATTTAAAAATATTGAAATTAAATATTTGGAAGTATTCTGGTTGTATATCCATAGTTACTGTGATAAACAACCTCTGGTAACCATGCTTGGGCAATTACCTTGGAACAAGTTAGTTAATGGCGATAAAATTAATTGCAAAACTGGCTTAGAGTCAAGCAGATCCGAAAAAAAAAAACAGTAAAGCAACAGCAGGTAATTTATATTCATCTTCAATGTCAGGTAATTATTAATAAAATATTGCAATATACAGCATTTAGATATTATAATAAATGTATAAATATAACTGCATTGTTACCTTGACAATAAAAAATAGTTACATTAAAAGTGCAGTTGAATGAAGAACTTTAATGACTATGAGTTGTATTACTGTTATACATTATGTTATACATCAGTTATACATTAACATAGCCTCATAGGCTATAAATTAATAAGTCAGGAAGGTTCATGGTCTGTTTATTCAATATGCATAAAGATCATTACAGGTGTACCAGAGGACCTGCTTGAACTGAATACTGATCTGGTTTAATTGCTCTATTATGTTTTGGTTTTGCTACAATGTCTTTCACTGTAAGCTACCCATCACCTTTCGACCTGTTCCACCCTCATTTCAAAAGGCCAAAGTTTTACTTCTACATTGTCTCGATCTGCAATGCATGAAAAGAGATCTATTCGCTTCCCACAGAGAATGAAGAAATATGTAAATGACATGAAAAGATTGCACAATGAAATTGAAATGGCTCATGCCTGTAACCCAGAGTGAAAGCACGTTCAGAGATTTTTCTCTAGAGAAATATGAATAAATTCATATTTTGCTCATTTTGCCATGCACGGTATCTCTATGGACAGGTGTAATCTTTCTGCCGCAGGACAAGATAAAGCGCAGCTGACCTGGGATCAGCGTATGAGTAAGTTATTAAAAAAGAGACAAGCTGGCAGGCTCATTTGGCATTTGAAATGAATGCAGTAAAATGTAGGTAAAACCGATTACCAGCAATTCTTACTGAACTTTTGAGCATTAATATAAACATACATGTGAAAATATATTTTTTATTTGCTACTGTATACAAACAAAAACACATTTCGATACAAGGTTTGTCACTTTTCTTTATCAAATCTCAGAACACAAGTTAAAAATATGGACATTTGATCGAGTTCCGGATTCCTGGTCTGGGAACATTGTACACACACACACACACACACACACATATACTCTTAATATACTATGTTTTTTCTATTTTCCAGTGTTGATGCCTGGAGAATGTGCTAAACCCTAACCAAGGGCTCAACATTAGGGATTTTTCAGGCTAGCAGTTTTCCCTGCCAAATTTCCAAATGTTCTCATTGCAAATTATATAAACACATGTATGTGATGAACTAACTTCAGATTTGGTAATCATCCAATTTTTTTGTTTCTTATTTAAAATTTCTTACTTATTACCAGCCTTACGCTATCCCTATTGTTTATCCTTTTCTCATCTCTTGTATATGAAACTTGGTTTGAAAGCAAAAGAACACTGATGATGTGGCATTAAAAAGATTATAGGGTTATAGAACATTCAATTATTATTATTATATAGATTATAATTATAGATTAGAGAACATTATAGGGGATTAAACTTCTCACCTGTGAGAGCTCACTGCTGTCAACTTTTCCATTGCCATCTGCATCAAAGCGCTTGAACATCATGTCCACCAGACGCTTCTTAGTCGCCATATCTTCCTCGTGGCTACCGTGGTTACCGGGGTTCAAGTACCTCCGAGCGTGTAAGTCCAACATCTTGTTCTTCAACTTTTTATAATCTCCCAGACGACAGTTATCATCTGTAAAGAGTGAAGGAGAAACAGTGTC
>JAZGTI010014984.1:0-13724 GCA_036877585.1 Botia kubotai
CTTTAGTGTCCTGCGTTTTTAGAACTGTGACCTTAAATGCCTACTTTCTGTAAGCTGTTAAGGTCTTAACGACCATTCCACAGGTGCATGTTAATAAATTGATTATGGTTAATTGAACCTGCATGGAAAACATTGTTTAAACCCTTTACAATGAAGATCTGTAAAGTTATTTGGATTTTTACAACATTATTGTTGAAATACACAGTCCTGAAAAAGGGACGTTTCTTTTTTTGCTGAGTTTATATGGAAATATTCCTGGGACAGAGAATAAGAATCTTAAGGAATTTTTCACAGTGTGCATGTCTTTATTTTGTCTTTGTCAGGTATTATCTGGGTGATCGTCTGCTGGGTCAGGGGAGGTTGTGGTTAGAGAGCGCTGTGGTGGAGCAGATTGGTACCTGCTTCCCAAACCGCTTTCCACAGCAGATGCTCACTAGCCTGAGTGAATCTGAGGAGCTTCAGCAGGAGTTTCATCTGTACCGTTTGCAGCAGCTGGACAAAAACCTGGAGAACTTTGAGGAAGTGAGTGACCGAAATCTAATGTCTGATTCAAAACAATAGGTGTTCAGAACAGCCTCACTTTGCATCATAAAGTGATGTAAAGTTTTGTTCCCATTTCACTCTGTTGTGTTTGTTATTTATGTTTTTAATAGTTTGTTTGTGTGCCATTAGATGATGGATGAAGATGAATCTGAGCCTGAGGAAGAAAGTGAAGTGAAGGTGTTGGTGTTATCTCCACGCTGCTGGGTCGTGTCAGCTCCATGTTATCTTGAGGATCCCAGCAAACACTTTTCTTCTCAACTCTGTACTTACCTGGCTGAGTTCACAGAGTTCTACACCAACAGTTAGTTCAAATTTCTTTGCATTCATGGGAAATGTGATGCAGAATGTGATTTATCAGTGTGTTTCTGGATCAAGACCCTTTGTAGGCATTCAAACAGCATTCCTGATTTAACAATCATAGCTCCAGTCCTAAACAGAGGAAGTTATGCGGGGGGGGGTCCCATTGGTCATGTGAAGCCTTAAAATGTCTGGGGGTTTTACAGTTGTAATATCCTGGCCTGAAAATTCATACAGCCAATATTAAATTAGGAAATTGGTCTTCACAATTGGTACAATCACAGGCTACTGCAAAGATCTTGTCATGAAATCGTCATGGAAGTTCATTGGTTAAGAAATGATGTTAAAACCCCTGATCCTCTAATTCTTATTGGTTGTAGTAGTTTTGTTCCAGGACTAACAGAGATGTTGATTCAGAATCATGTCCTTATTGGCTCAGTCACTTTAAAGGGATAGTTTACCCAAAAATGAAAATTTGGCCATAAATTACCCTCAAGGCATCCTAGGGATATATGACTTTCTTCTTTTAGACGTGCATTTGAATGTAAACATGTCTGTACGAAAGACTACATCAAAGACTACATCAGCTCCATGTCGAAAACCCAGTATCACATTATATATGTTTACATTCTAATGCACCATATTGATCCAAGTACATAAGTACATTCAAAATAGTAATAGTTTTCTTTAACAAATATGGATTACTTTTATGATGGATGGAAGCGCTTCCATCCTTATTCACTGCCATTTTAAAGCTGGGACATTATATATGTTATATTAGATATAACTTAGATTCTGTTCGGCTGAAATGAAAAAAATATTAACCCCTAGGATGCCTTGAAGATTAATAATTTATGGGCAAAAAATATCATTTCTTTTGGTGACAGCATTTTTTCTAGTTTGACGGTTATTGTGTCTGCCTTATAGGTCAGTGCATGTACAGCTTGACCCACAGTAAACCCAGACGGTTGCAGTGGACTTGGCTTGGCCATGCAGAAATCAGCTACGGCTCCTGCACCCTCTATGTCTCCACGCTGCAGATGTACATCCTGCTACAATTCAATCAACAAGAGGTATGTCCTAAAAAACGCACTACAAAGGCTAAGATTGCACATTGTGTATAACAGTTTCAGATTTTTAATTTCTCCTTCTGCATACCCCTTCCCCGCAGGATGTGAGAGTGGAAGAACTGCAGCAGGCCACTGGTCTCTCTCCTGCAATGCTAAGTCATGCCCTCAAACCCCTCACTGCAGAGAAGGGTGTTCTGACTCAAACTGGCTGCAGCCAGGACCCCAAGAAGGGTGAGCACACCTCTCTCGCCTATCCATCGTTATTACAACACACTCACAGTGGACTCCAGAGGTGGAAGAATGCTATGTTTTGTGTCCTGCATATGCAACTACATAGTTTGTTAATTTGGTAATGAAAAAGTACCTTTAAAATATTCAGTATATATAAAGTATTGAATAGACTTGTGTACAAGTTCTTAGTGTTGCTCTTTATGATTAGTGCAATAAACAGTTGTAATTTAAAGTGGTAGGAAATTAGTTTGTCATTCTTCCTTTCTTAAAATGCATTTGTAGGATTCCTTCTCCTAATGTGTCTTAAGAAGTGGCTAAATTAAATTGCTCTTCAGTGTTAAGAACCAAATTAAATTGTTCTGAATTATTACAAAATAGCTTTTGAATTGAATTGCAAACCAGTGAATCGATTCTGTCCCCCACAGTTTTACATCAGTGAATACCAAAGCCACAGAGATCTGTACAACTCTGTGTTTAACCTTTCAGGGGCCTTGAGACTCAACAGGAGGTTCCTGTTGCAGAGTTCGGACAGACGCGCTCACTACTTCTTGCTTCCTAAGCAGACCTACCTAAATGTGGATGAAGATGCTGCTCTGACACTGGAGAGGAAGAGGAACTACATCTACTGTCTCATTGTGCAGATCATGAAGAACGAGAAGGAGATGCATATTGACAATTTGGTGTTTAAGGTGAAGTATGGATGAGTGATTACAGTAGGATGTTTAAAGCACATAAACATACTGTAAACTTCTTACAGTAGTTGGTAATTACTGTATTGCAAAAAGACTTACATTTCTGTAATGCAAAAAAATCTTATTTTTTTGTTGCTGTAATAAAATTAATCTTGAAATAAAAGATGAATTTAAAATATGAGATTTCAATACAAAATGTACTGGTTCTAAAATTACTTTTCTTTATGTAAAATATACTTATCATTTGATTTGTGAGGTGAATGTTTTACACATTGTGTAAGTTTTTTTTCCATCATAATTGTATTTTGATATTAAAATAAGACTTGTTCTGTGTTTTCTGTTGTCTTTGTTTCAGGTGTTGGACAGATGTCAGAAACAGGAGGAGTCTCGGGCTCCTCCATCGGTCCGCTTTAGCTGCAGCACTACTGATGTGCTCTCCTGCATCATGCACGTCATCAACAAAGGCTACCTCCGCCGCAATGAAGAGAGCCCGCACATTGTGGAGTTTTTGATGGAGGACCCCTCCACTCCCCGCAAGGGCCAGGCGCAGTTCTCCTTTAAAACAGATGCAAAGAAGAGCTGCAAAGCAGACACCAGGTGTGCTGATGACTCTTAATCTTTGATCTTTGACCCCTGCGTGAGACAGGAGGCAGGAGTTGAGGGTTTTCTACCCTTTTGAGAGTGCTTTATTATCATGAATGATTGATTCAGTAATGCCAAATGGATGCTCTTGTAATGGCAAGCAGCTAGTCTGTCTTGTTCCTGTCATGTATTGTTGTAAGGTCCTGTGTGTGGTTCACTGTTCCAAATCCTACTGAACTGACTACTATGACAGCATTTTAAAGGGATAGTTAACTAACAATAGTGTTCCACAAAAGAAAAAATTATACAGGTTTGGATAGTTATACAGTGTTAAGGCAGTGCCTGTTCTGTAAAGATATATTTTGGTCAAAGTATGCAGCATCACAGGTGCTTTACATGTACAGAAAATGAATCCCAAATTGCATTACCATGAGCGCAGTGATAAACAGTTGCTCCAAGATGGTGAATAAAGCCAAAGAAACATTGATAAAATACTTAAATTACATAAAATGATAAAATATTGGTAAAAATACTTGTCTAATTTAAAATGGACTGTTTTACACAAAATGTTTGTTTAATGTTTTAGTATTTTATAAAGCTAATGTTTATTGTTAGCTAAGCGCAACGCTAATCTCAAACTGTTGGAATCGAGCCTACTATGAGGAGTGCAGTGTTATTGTTATTTTGCAGTGTTCCAAATCAGTCACTTATAAGTTTCCATCACAGTTAGGGTGCTGCCTTTGAAGATAGTAAACAGTAAAGCAGTCACTAAGATTTGGAATGGAGCCTGTTTGTGAGGCAGGAGCTTCAGGCGTGCACAGGAGGAAGTATTTTTTGCTGCTTGTCCTTCATTTTTGTTTATGTATATCTGTTCTGCTCCGAGAGCTGTTGTGGGTCTGCAGAAGTAGTTTGATCATCAGTGGAATGAAATTTGAATGGTTCTGTTATATACTGAAGACCGTTAGGTTCATTCTGAGCACTTTAAAAAGGTGAGATGTCATTCTGTGCCATTAACTGCTCCAAACAGCAACAAAATCATGAAGCCGCAAACCACCCATTGGTTGAACAAACACATAGCTTCACCTCAAACTGACGCTATTGGTTGAGCCATTGTTGTAATGTCTGCTCAAAGCACACTCAAAAAATTGCACTTATGCTGGTGGGGTAGAAATAACTCTATTTTATTTGGTATTTTATTTTTTTACATTTTCTCTTTTTAAAATCTAATACTTGGATGTGTTTATACACTGCAAAATTTCAGTATAAATATGTTAGAAATATTGAAAAGGCAACTAAAGCAATTTGTTTAACATATTTAAAAAAATAAAGAACATTACATTTTGAAATCTTGTTTGTTGCTCATTTATTCTTTGTACAAAAAGATTAATAATTTATTATTTTGAGCTATTGATATATTATCTTTTAATTAAAAAAAAACTCTAAATTCATTTACATTGTCCCAGTTGGTATTTTAAAGATGAGAAATGTTTCAAAAAGATCATGATTTTAATGAGTAGATTTTATTTTTGATCTAATTAAAACATTGTTACTTGATTGAAGCAGAAACGGTTTTACATGGTAATAATTGCTAATCAGCCAGTCAACACAGAGCTCTGCAGACAGCACCAGAATTGTGACAGCCGTCATAAACACTTTGGGGAACTTTGTGTGTTTCCTAAATATTTTGTCTATTTCTATAATGTGTTCAGCTACCAATAAGACCTTAGTACAGTCTAAAGCTGTTAGCTATGTTTAACACATTTTACTGTTATAAATTGTTATAAATGTGTTAACACATTTTACTGTTATGTCCACTTTGCTGATCTCCCAAAATCAGCACAGAAAAAGATTTTGCATGGAGCTGTTGATCAGAAACGAAAGTAAAGTTTGCTACAAGTCGCTCTTATCCCATAGAATGCAAAACGCTTTACAAGCCACAGCCATAATATGATTTTGTGTGTATATGTCCCCCTGCAGCCTGAGCGGTCTTGTAGTTCCCCCACAGCACATGGAGGATGGCGTGCTGGAGGCTGTACTTTTCTCCATGGGTCGCACAATGACTCAAGAGGAGGTCAGGCAGCTGATGCAGCGCACTGTACAGCAAGTAGCGGGAACTCTGAGTCTTGATTTGGACCGGGCCGAGCACCTGCTAATACACTGCAAGTGGAATGTGGACACGTTGATCCAGCGGTACACAGATGACCCAGACTCCCTGTTTCTGGCTGCTGGCCTTAAGATACGAAACCCCCAACCAGCCCCTGGTCCTGTGACCCAATGTCCTGTGTGCCTTTCCCAGACCAAAGAGAGTGACCCCCCTCCTGTGCTGTGCTGTATGCATTACTGCTGCAGGGTGAGTGTGGGGATGAAGTGTTCTCTAAATATCAAGAGTTTTATACATTAAAGAGCCTTTTTATGCAAGTTTTTTTATACGTTGACTTGTTTCCTGTCAAAACAATTTATGTTGCAGCAATAGCAAGTAGCAAAAAATAACAAGTTGGAGGCATGTGATATTAAGGGGAGGGACATTCTAATTCAGAAAAGCATTTTATTGGACAAGCATTTGGGTTTGCCCACGAGTGCAAGATGAGTCATATTTTTGGCTGAAAGAGAGAAAACAGCTCATTTAAATGTGTGTATCTGCTAAGTAAACTTTGTAGGTGCACACTTGCCAATCAATGATAATAAACACAAAATGTACAATGTTTGAATTCATGCTTTTTTTAAATAGTAAGAAATAAGGGCTATGCATGTATTTCTGTTGAAGTCAGTATTAAGTAATTTTGTGCTCTGAAATCTTGGTTTTGTAGCATGGCATGTTACACGTAATATAATGTAATTTAAAATGGCTGTTTTACCGAACTTTCTCTTTTCCTATCAGTCATGCTGGCAGGAGTACCTTACTGCTCGAATTGAACAGAATCTGGTGATGAACTGTGACTGTCCAATCACAGACTGCCGGGCGCAGCCCACCTCCAAGTTCTTTCACAACATTCTTACTGATAAAGACACCATTGCTAAAGTACGTGCATGGCCAGCACATACACAAACACTGAATGAAGGGACCTACTTAAATAGAGAATTGTTTTGTGTGATGATCTGACCTCGGTTGTGGCTTTCTCCTGCAGTATGACAATGCCCTTCTGAGAGGCTTCGTGGAGTGCTGCTCCAACCTGACCTGGTGCACCAACCCTCAGGGCTGCGACCAGATCCTGTGCAAGGAGAACATAGGCAGCATGGGCACCTGTTCCAAGTGCTGCTGGTCTTCCTGTTTCAGCTGTAACTTCCCAGAGGTGATCTGATAAAACCTAATCAAAGCTCTTCATAAGCACATTAAGCATTTCCATGTGATTGATCCATCTGTTGTGTGGGTCTCAGGACATGTTGTTGGCCATATTTCACCTCACAATTAATTAAAGTAAAATGTTGTGTTGTAGGCCTTTAAACATGGAAGTAAAACAATATTAATTTATATGTATTATTTTTATGGCCGTATTTGTAGTGCATTCTAATTCGTTCTGATTTTAATTATAATACATGCTGATTTAAAGTGTGTTGCAGTATTTTGTACAAGTTTATTTAGTATTACATATTATATTGTTTGTGCTTGACTGTAATAGTTATTACAGTATAAGCTACTTATCTGTAAAACCAGGCACACTACCCAGCCAGCTGCAGTCACATGTCTCAGTGGATGGATGATGGCGGTTATTATGAGGGAATGAGTATGGAAGCGCAAAGTAAACATCTTGCCAAGCTGATATCCAAACGCTGCCCCAGCTGCCAGGCCCAGATTGAGAAGAATGAGGGTTGTCTACAGTGAGTACACATAAACGTAACATGCCACTCAGTATTATTACGTTATTTGAGAAAACATTATTTCTTTGTTGCTTTTTCCTTGTTTAATCCACACTGCTTCATGTCTTAGGCATAGTGATGCATTTAGTACTCCTTTCCTCTTATAACCTCTAATGAAATGAATTGTGTTTTTTAAAACATTTCCAGTAAGCACATAAACAGCCAGTTTCTCAATTTGTTTCAAGAATTATGCAAAGAATCTTTGTCTCCTTGCAGCATGACGTGTGCCAAATGTAACCATGGATTTTGCTGGAGATGTCTGAAGCCATGGAAGCCAACACACAAAGATTACTACAACTGCTCAGCCATGGTAAAGATTTTCCAAACGAGTAAAAACAAATTTGCCAGTTTAAAAAGCAGACTCTAATCTTGTTTGACAATGCTGCTTAATTTGACCTCACAAACAAAGGCATGGCAAATATATGGTGAATATTGGAAATATGGTTTAGAACTAACAGTACTGTGGTAATATGTAATCACAGGTCAGCAAAGCTGCAAGGCAAGAGAAGAAATTTCAAGATTACAATGAGAGATGCACCTTTCATAATCAAGCCAAGGTTTGTGAAGCCATTCATCACTTTTTTTCTCTGTGAAATATGAAATTTGTGTTCAGCTATTTCTTAATTATTTGAAGAAATTAAGAAAATATCTCCTCGTTGTTTTCTGCAGGACTTTGCAGTCAGTCTGGAGAACAAGGTGTCCTCTATCAATGAAGCGTTACAGATGAAGTCTTTGACGTTTGTGATTGATGCCTGCAAGATTCTTGCTCAAGCTCGGAAGGTGTGACTCTCAGGCGTCTTTACGTTGTCCATATTATAGTGCCTTAATATTTCCGGTTCTCATCCTTACCTGTGGATTTCTGTCATGTGTCCTGTAGGTTTTGGCCTACTCATGTGTATACAGCTATTACAACCAGGATACTGAGAAGATGGATGTGATGGAGCAGCAGACAGAAGCTCTGGACCTTCATACTAATGCTCTGCAGATCCTTCTCGGTTGGTATTAGGAAAAGCATAACCACCTCTGCATATTGGAAGTACATCTCTTTATATTGTTATTGAGTTCTGATGGAGCTAAATTAACTCCTAAATGAGCATTGCTAATTATATGTAACCGAATCAAAAAACGATGCAATATTTGACCAATGTAACTATTGACTGATGCAACTAATTATTGCAATATGCAATTATATTTTGCAATTATTGCAAAATATAAATTGTGTATGGAGACTATATTGTCATTCACGGTGCTTTAGGGGTGGTCAGTCATTGAGAAAATCAATCCAGGACAGTCTAGATACTGTAATTTTGATTTCTCTTCAGAGGAGACACTGTTGCAGTGTACAGATCTCGCTTCCTGTGTGCGACTCTTAAAGCCAGAACATCTTAACACCGGTTTGGAGCTGATTCGCAGAATTCAGGAACGTCTTGTAGCCATCCTTCAACACTCCACTCAGGTAAACTCACTCATACATAGAACGCACCTGATAAGATAAAACAGGTACCACAGATATGCAATAAAAGCACTTCTATGTAGGGGTTATTGTCCTAACCATTTGCAAAAAATATCAGGACATTTTATTTGGTCAATTGGTTTTAATTTCTGTGAGTAGCTGCTTTTGAAATTGATTGGGTCGTGACAGCTTATTAAAAACTTTTAGAGCAACAAATTTGAGTCCATCTAAAATAATCCTACTGGCAGGACTTTTGTGTCGGATATCAGGCCAAGGCTGGACCAGACCAGGAGACTGCACAGGCTTCTAATCTGACTAACCACACAGATACCAACAAAGAGTGAGCCATCACATATTCACAGAGAAACATAACTCACACTTGCTCATTTTACAAGAGTTCAAGCCTCTTGATTTATTTTAGGTCCAAATCAGATGTGGGCTCTGAGTCGGGAGACAACAACAATAATGCCTGCAAGGGCCCCGGCAATGAAGCGGAGGAGGATGACGAGTATGACGATGAGTACGTTCCAGAATGGCATGAAGATTATGATGAGGAAGACATTGATGATGAAGACTTCTTCTCGGACGATGATGAATCTGAAAACCTGGAGAGGGACTTCAGTCCTTTTGACTAATATACTATCCGAATGATAAACAATGCTTAGAGAATGTCTGCGATTATAAAAGTAGACACTACGAAAACCACATACCAGAATGAAAAAGTTGCTATCTGTTACAGGAAATCCACTGTAACATGCTCTTTGCTTTGCACCTAGCTCCAACTTTCAGCCTTATCATAAATTTGGTTGTTACACTAAGTTATATTAATCTTTATTTAGGTTTATGATACAGACAGTTTCTTTCCTACAAAATTGTAATGTGGTTCATGGCTGATGAGGGTACTTTAAGTTCAATGAAGGATATTAAACAGAGGATATTTTTTGAAACTGTTCATAGTTTTGTTATAAACATTTGTTTTGGTTGGAAAAGAAAAAGAAGAGATGTCTACAAATTTGGAGATCATTTTTTTTAAAATCTGATCAAAGCAAGTCATTGGCATTGTGTATTATTTAAATTATATTCCAAAAGTGCTAGCCTTTATTCCGTTTTAAATTCATTTAAATGCCTTCATATACAGTATTTCTCTTTGATAGATTGATTCAGTAGTAAGCATTGAAAATGTTCACAAAGGTTTGATAAAAAGAAAAAGTCAGTATTTGGGATAAGGGCTGCATGACAAATGGCTAGTCCCTCTCAGACAGTCCATGACAGTCACGATGCCATTTATTTACCTGCTGGTTGTGCCAGGCACCAGAACCTACAGACTCACAAATGTAACATTAGCCTGCCTTATTAAGATGCAATGGCAATAAATATTTAAAAATATCATAGCTCCTTGCATTATTTGCTAAGCAAAACCATACCTTGTTTCATTTTTTCCAAAGCTTTTCTTTGGACATGTTTATGTTCACTTGTATAGGGATGGAGATACAAAATAGCTCTTCAGAGTCCAGTTTTGATCTGATACACCTATATATTCATATACTGTCCACCTTCAGAAATGTTTTCTGTTCATCTTAATGAAGTTACTCAACTTCAGCTCACAAAATAAATGCTTTTCTTCAGATGTGTGTCCTGTGATTACAAAACAATCCTGAATGCATTACAGTGACGATATTTTCTTTGTTTGAATTTTCTGATGCTAAGGTATCTAATAATAATGACAAAATTATACTCCACACCAAGATTCATCTGATTGGTCTATTCTGTGCTGCTATTCAAAAGCTGAACCAATAAAGGTATTGTGAGACAATATTTAATCTATATAAGAAATTGAAAATTGCCCACTCACGACAGTTTCAAATTAATCCTGCAATTTCAATTCAACATTCTCAATTAACATCTAACGATGTTAGTAATTTATATACTTCTATATACAGTTTTACTTTCTACTTGTGCACATGCATTTACCAAACAATTACAATAAATAATTTGTGAATTTTCATAAAAAGTGCATAAATATAGCTGAACTAATTAATGCTAATGTGAATTCAAATTCATTATGAATTTATATAATCCAGACTACTAACAATACATGAGACCCTTTAGAATGGTATACCACAGTACAAGCATATTATTACTGCTATAAATATATAAGCACAGAACATAGAAGATATACAGTAATTGGCATACAGTAATGTCAAAATAAAGACAGATTAGCTTTGCAACCAATTTATTTAAAAATTTAACTGCAACTAGCAAGGCTCATGCAGAGTTAGAAAAAAAATGTGTAGTTTTTGTTTTGTGTTTGGTTGGAATTTTTTACATTCTATTGAATTATTCTGTAAAAAATATATTATAAATGGGGATTATACATGAATTAAAAACTTTTTTTTTCAAATTTACAATAAAATGTAAGTATAATTTAAATAAACAGCTAAATAAATAACTAACCTTAGTTTTATCAAGTCAACTAGCCTAATAACATTACACTTATGAACTGGGTCTTAAAACAATGTGTTCATTAATCAAACATAAAATAGTTCTAAACAAAGATCTGGAAATAGTGATTCACACTTGTTCTTGTGTTTATTACACCTCAGATTATTTCAATGCCTTGTATGTTAGTCTATTTTTTCATGTTTGTAATTAGTTTGGAATTAGTATGCTCCTTTAATACTCAGAATTTATTGTTGTACTTTGCTTCTTATTTTTTAATGTTTTAAAAGTAAACTTAAACTTAAAACAATGTGAAAATTGCATGCATTGAATGTTCCAAAATCATATGGGTTTGAAATGATATGAGGGTGAATAAATCATGTCTGAGTTCATTATTGGAGTTACACTGAGAAAACGATCATTTGATGGATGTCTTGAATACAGTATGTGGTTATCATTTGTATGTAACATTCATACAGATCAATGAATGCTATAGATGATTTTGTTAGGAAGCTAAGCATCTCATACTGTTAGCAGACCTGCCCATGGCCATATAATGCATGACTGTTTACATGTGTTCAAAGAGAACAAAGTTTTATTGTATTATCTCTGATGCACTCAATCAGCATGCTGTATGTTGTATGCTAATATGATTTAGCAAAATGCTAGCATGTTTAAGCATGATTTAGCATGAAGCTAGCATGATATTACCATGTTTTAACATGATGCTAGCATGTTTTTGCACGATAGATATATTGAAATATGACTTATTTATGATGCTATGCAGTTGCTATGTTTCTCTAACTGGTTGTTAGGGTGTGGCTAGGAAGTTGCCAGGGAAATACCTACAGCCCACTGATAGCCTGATAACCTCATTCAGCACTCTGTTTTACAAGCCACAAAGCCACATTCCCTAGCGCTTATAGGATACTATGTGTGAAACATGTTCCCAGGTTGCAGGTCTCCTTTAGTGTACAGTGAAGACAAACAACATTGCTCCCCGGTGGTTGAGAAAAGCTGTGCAGGACTTTATGAGAGCAGCAGGCCTGTAGCTGTGGGTCATAGAGCTCTGGCCATGATCATCTGGAGAGGAAAGGCTCTTGGTCCACAGGCAGAGAAACTGATGCCACTCATACCTGGAGTACATATTTTGTGCAGTGCGGTATCCATCTGCTTTGGAATTGTTCAATGGGATTTTAGCTTCACACTTGCAAAGTACAAAAATCGTACAAAGACTGTCTCATACCATTATATACGGCACTATTGAAGGGACAGCCATTTAGTAGTGTTGTCTGAAACCACTGTGCACATTATTGGTATCATTAATAATATGATGCACCGTAATAACGAGTGGATGTATACAAAATGACATTCTTCCTTACATGAAGAAAAGTAGTGCATAAAGAATTGTATAGGGAGCAGTTTCGGACCCGACTAAAGTGTCCAAATGGTAATGGTTTATGACCAGTTTACCTCACGCTCATGTGGGCACTTACGTAATTAAAATGTGTCTCTGTAAAGTCGCTTTGCAACAGTGCAAAATTGTAAAAAGTACTATATAAAAAAATTTACTTAGAATAAAGAATTATGAACTTAATGTTGTGAACCCAGTAAGAGATAACCTGATCTGTACTTGCTCAGTAACTGATTTTTTTATTTTGAACCAAAAAAGTTTATAGCTTTTAGATTGTAGCTTTAAGTGGATAGAAAACATGTTTCAAACAAGTCAAGATAAAGGAGAATGTTTAATTCAGGGGAGTTTCTTGAGACAACATTCATAGTTCAGCTGTTTCCAAAGCAGTTGCGCAATCTGATGCATTAATATTAACTAATGTTTTTAATGTTTTGTTTCCAACTCCAGTGTTTCATAATGTTTATGCACTACTGCCAGACTTATCATTCATGTGCTTTGACATTGGTTGTATTGCTTGCATTGATGTTGTATTTTAGTTTGCATCCATTGTGTAATAAACAAATGAAGTTTTATTAACTAAGTTCGGGAGGAGCACGGTCATGTAATCCAACCAATCAGCACGCAATAACGCATATATATAGCCGTCCCTCACCTCCGTCACATGACAGTCTGGCAGCATCCCTCCACCACCCCATCACCTCACTGTTAGCTGGTATCTACCTCAGTCAAGGACAGGGGGAGTACTCTGGGTTCGGGCCAAATTCCGAGCTGGGAGCCCTCCCCCCGGACAGCACGCCAAATACACATCAGTGATCATTTGCGATTGCATGTTAGTGCGAACTCGTGAAATGGTATATAAATGGATGTATACAGTTTTTGTAATATATTAAATTATTGTTATATTATAAATTAAATGGAAAGTGTTGAGTATATTCGTTTCTTTAAAGTCAGCTAGTAGCAGCAGAGCGGTGCTTATATTTTACGATAGCTTGGCATCATACAGTGCAAATACACCTGGCCTTCTAGTAAAGTTAGCTTTACCAATTTGCCTCCTGGGTGTTACGGAAGCAGACCAGACGAGAGAGGTAAGTGAAAACAATAACAAAGTTTATTTCAACAGAGCAATTTGGGAATGATGACGTGCAGAT
>JAZGTI010014985.1:0-13724 GCA_036877585.1 Botia kubotai
CAGCACCAAACAGGACAGGCAAGCTCTTCAGAGGGTGGTGCGATCAGCCGAGCACACCATCCGCACCGAGCTCCCTGACCTGGAGACTATATACATCAAGCGGTGCTGGACCAAAGCCAGGAAGATTATGAAGGACCTCAGCCATCCCAACAATGGACTCTTCTCTCTGTTGTGGTCAGGGAAACGTTCCCGTTCTCTGAAGGCGAACACAAAGAGAATGAGGAGGAGCTTCTTCCTGCAGGCCATTCGGGCCCTCAACCAGAACACTTAGGATCTGGACTTTCTGGACATATTCCCATACAATCACTCTACGTCAGCCGATGTTGCACATGCAAATTTGCACTATTTGTACATATATACGTCTATACATCTATACATACTGTGACGAGCGTCTCCGGGCTGATCAGCGCCGCCCTGGCAACCAACACGCCGCACCTGCACAAGCTCATCACAAGCTGATCGGTCACAGCTGCATCGCATCACCAAGCGGCTTTTTAAGCCGCCACCGCTCGCCCCACAGTTGAGCTTTGTCTCGCGCTGGTAACGCAGATGCTAACCTCTCACTTCTCATTACAGAAAGCAGCTAGTGACCGGCAGCCACTGGAGCACGTCAGGACACCCTCTTTCACCGCCAGGAGGAGCACAGAGAGCACGAGCCACCCCAGCCTCACCTGCCTTTTCACGTTGATTGACATTTTTCATTGTAATAAATCCACCCTCCGGGGCTTTTCACCCAGCCATCCTTGTTGCGTGATTCTTCACCCATGACAATACATACATGCATACATACATCTCACATTTATATTTATATACATATTACACTGTAAATACTGTACACTTACTGTAACACAATTTTTTTACATAAATCTTTACTTTAAATCTAATTTTTTTTTAACTTTAAATTTTTCACTTAATTTTTACTTTTCTTTTTGTAAGACAGTCGTAAAAAGCATTTCACTGCATGTCGTACTGTGTATGTGAAAAATAAAATTTGAATTTGAAAGTGTGCTTGTTAAATGCATTCAGCTTTCATTATTCGTTATTTAATGCAATGCCACCGAGGCAGTTTTACATGCCTTTAATAAGTCAACATTTAGTACTTTAGAATCTTCATGAAATTATAATTGAGGGTCTGAGCCTGAAAATGAAAAAACAGTTATTCAGTCAAAGAGTGGTTCATTAAAAGAATACAATAAAAAAAAACGGAATTCAAACTTTTACACACAGCACAGAATCAGTTATATGTGTTCATATTCAAATATGATGTCCAATTAATCACTGAACAAATGAAAAAACTAATTGACTGAAGCCAATTAATATCTTTATTATTGTGAATTATATTCCACACCTTCTGCCTGATTTGCATGTATGTTTGTATGGATATTCCAGTATTTGTATCACACGTATTAAAGGAGATTTCATGCTTCAATAATCAACTTGTAGACACATGCATGTTCATGACCCGATAAATGAACCGCTGCAGCTCAATATATTGATGCCCGGAAATACAAGATTTTCCTCCCTGAGACAATAACTGTATTATTACTCTGAGCTTTATTACTTTCATTAAACTCATTTGCCTTGTGATGTGTAAAGAAATGCTTTGAAGAGTGAAAACATCCCGTGTTGATCACATATTTAATAGGAATATTTTTGGGATCAACAGCTCAGAAAGGTAAAAGTGCAAAAAAAATTAATAACAGACAGTTTAACCAGTTTATCTGAACAGAAACTGAAACGTTGGGCTCTGTTGCAAGTCATAATCTTGACAGGGAATGTGTGAGCTGTACAAAGTTAAAAAGTGCATAATGAGCTCTCCTTTGAGCGATGTCACGTCATCTGGGGCAGGAGTTCCGTCAGTGCCGAGATAAAATGCGTTCAGTTGTTTGGGCCCCTGGATATGAGAAATTTGGTTCTTCATTGTTTTAGCATGGTGCCTGGCATAATTCCGCAGCACAGTGGAACAATTCAAAGGATTAGGAATGTGGGTCGTCTCCATCCGTTCGGCTGCACTGCAGAGCCATCGAGAGCGGATGAAAGCTCAAGAGGCAGTGAGTGGGAAAGCGGTATAGACAGTGAAACCTTCAAGTCTTTTCCAAGTTAGATATTAAAACAAAGCCCTCACTACAGAATACAAAGGTTGCGTTATATAACTGTTGACGTAGCGCTGTGTTTAAGAGCGCAGGCAGTAGATTGTACATGAAACACATTATGCATTTGGGGGACATATTGGCAGAATTGTTTAGGGAAAAACTGCTCGGTGAACAATTTCACGTTGCTATTGGCTTAATGTGAAAATTCAGACGACTGGCCTTTTTCTCAGATATTGAATGAGCATTTTGTATTTGAAGGTAGCAGTGATTTGATACACACCTTCCCTGCATAACACATGAAACACAAGATATGGCAGAGAAAATTATTTACTAAAGCATCCTGACCTCATTCCTTATTAAATTAATTTATTATTTAAAGTAGGTATATATACAGCAACAATTATAATATTAGACATATAATAACATAATAACAATAAAGCATAATATTTAATATAATATGTTAATATATAAGAAATGCATATGTTTGTGATATCTCGGAATATAAATTGTATAAAGTGTACGTGACATGAACATTCCGCTGTTGGATGAAGACAAAATGAATAATATACAGAACATTGAATAAATAGGTACATTTCGATTTCAGTTTAGAAATATTTTAATACACACAAATTTAAGGGCACAGGTCTTCCCTGTAAGGGTTTGAGTTTTCATCAGGAATGCTTCTCTCTCACTTCTTTTTTGGCTGTTCTCATTCCTTTTTAAACATCTGCAAAATCAAGATTATTTTTCTGCCTGGAAAACACTGCCTGCTGAAAGCTTCTGAGCATGCTGTGAAGTTTGTATTGTGAAAATGTAATGGTTACCTCAGCTTGACTGGTACTGGAACAAATTCCAAAAGATAAACACAGACTTTATCACAAAGCAAACAGCCCTTCTGTGGCATGCAGCTCTCCTGTGAGGTCATTCTCCAAACTCCCATAAAAGATTCTGGCCATTTGGAAATTACACAATGCAAATTTTCTGCAAAGATGATATGAGACATATGCCTACATAAGATCCTACTGCAGTGTATTTAAGGCCTGGAAGCACGGTGGTGGCAGCATCATGCTGGGGTTTTCATTTACATTACATTTACATTTACGCATTTGGCAGACGCTTTTATCCAAAGCGACTTACATTGCATTATACTATACATCGTTTCTGAGTATGTGCAATCCCTGGGATCGAACCCATGACCTTGACGTTGTTAACGCCATGCTCTAACCACTGAGCTACAGGAAAGCTTCAGCAACAGGGACTGGGAGACTGGAGCGCACAGTACAGAGATATCCTAAATAATCCTCAACCTGTTCCACGGCACTCAGGACCAGGCCGACGGTTCACCTTCCAACATGACAATGACCCTAAGCACACCACCAAGACAACACAGTAGTGGCTTAGGAACAACTCTATAAATGTCTTAGAGTGGCCCGCTAGAGCCCTGACTTAAACCCTATCAAAGAGATCTGAAAATGGCTGTTCACTGATTTTGAGAGGATTTGCCATTTAAGAATGGCCAAAAATCACCAAATAAAGATATGCAAAGCTTGTTGTATCATACTCAAAAATACTGGCTGTAATTGCTGCCAAAGGTGCTTCAGCTAAGAACCGGTACAGAGTAAGACGTTTGAATACTTATGTAAATATGATATTTCAGTTATCTCACTTCGTCATTATAATCTACAGAGTGTAGATTAATGAGGAGAAAATGAATTTAAACAATTGTAGTATCAGGCTGCAACATAAGAAAACTGAAAAAAGTGAAGGGGGCCTGAATACTTTCTGAATTCACTGTATATGGCATTTTGACCCTCTATTTACAACTGTATGTATTCATTTATTGGAAATCACTACAAAGAGTTGGCATACTAAAATGACTTCAAGCTTTCTAAGACATATGCAATAAAACTGAGGCTGTAATGCATTCAGTCAGGTGCTGGAAACATTCCCTTGAGTTTTTGGTCCGTGATGACTTTGTAGAGTGCTCTAACCTCCATGGTTGCAGCTATATTGGCACATTCATGCTGTAAGATGTTCTTGGTTGTTTTAAAGCATAAAGTGAATACATTTTGTAAACAGGTATGCTGTTGCATATAAAGGAACATACTTGGCCAGGAATAACACTTCTATTGTATCTAGAAAGGTTACAAAAATTCATCAAGCCGCACAACACTATTAGAATATTAACTAACGGATGCACCAATCAAATTTGGGCAAGACCTCAGCAACACTAAAATAGAAATGAAATATGTTTTTAAAAAATTACATCCATTAGTCATGCATGATTTAAATGAGATGATCTTATACATGCACAACAAATACAATTTAAGAACAAAAAAACAGATCTGATGTTTGTAAATAAAATCAGACAGATGAGGAAAATAAAGTGGCTTTAGCGCATATAAAATAGAAGCTTTGATGATTGTTATACGAGAGCGCTAGTTGTTTTGAATCATGCTAAATTTGATGCAGAATTGGTTTTGAGGGGCATATTCTGGATTGAGAAAACATGTATCAAGCTATTTCACCACAGACAGCGTATACTGCTGGCATGACTCCCAAAGCACTCATGGATCATGTTGTTTATACCAAATTCTGACCCTAACATCTGCATGTCACAGAAGAATTAAGGGTTGTCTAGGTTTGGTGATCAAACACCCACCATTTCCTCATCTTTCTGTTCATAAATGCCAACTCAGTTTGATCCTCTGAAGACACAGTCAGTACATGTCAGGGTAAATTGTGCTTTGAAAAGCTTATGCACAGCAGTGATGCAGAGTGTTTGGGTCTTTAGAACAATCTCCTAAGGAAAACATGCTGTAGTGACTTCTATCAGCACCAAAATCTTCAAGTTTTCCAGTCTTCAAGTTCTCACTTTAGATTCTTGACTGTCTTTAAATGTTATCATGTTTGTATGACATGATCATAAACATTTTTAGCCTATCACATAATGCTAACCATGGAAATGGCTTTATGCAGACTTATTTATGCAGATTTAATTTTATAAAAAAAATTATGCAGACTTAATTTGAAACTCCTCTATAAATATATATTTATATTCTCTATATCTCTAAATATACCATCCTCTCAGACTCGCATATCAAAGCATCTAAAAACTGTAAACTCATTACAGTGGAATACAGCGTGTGAAAAAATGAAAAATTAGTATTAAGCAGTAGAGTGGGTCACAAAATAATACAGGACTAGTTAACCCAAAAAAGTATCCACACACACTGGCGTGATAACTTCATTTGTTTAAATTATGCTATTTCAGCAATGTGCAACCACTGCATTCGTTTATAATCACTCTCTGTTTAGGCTCCGGACAGTATTGCATTAAAATCATTTGTATGTGGCACAAACAGTCATAACAAGTAACATGGATCACATTTTCCGCATTGTTAGGTTGAACAATGGCAGGTAGAAATATAAATAAAGGATAATGAACTTAAACACAGTAAACACACGGAAAATCAAAGACTAAATTAAACATCAAACATTACTAACCCAGGACTAAGCGGACCTAAACATCACAAGTGGACCTTATCTTTGAACATACAAAGAACAGGAACAACGAGACGCATAAACAATTTCCGATAGAACAAATCACAAGGAGCATAAACAACACCAGTGAGACCAGTACCACAGATGACGAACCAGCACGAGACAACAGACACGAGGGCATTAAATAGAACAACAAACAATGACAAACAGGTGCGCGAAATCAAACTGAATGAGGAAACAAGGGGCCCGGACGTGGGATCATGACACAGGACCGGAGAACACATGGCAGATGTAAACAAAACTGAAGCCATGTGCCTCCACACAGAATGAACACCCAGAGCACAGGTCTAGACTCAGACTCTCAAAACAGACAGGACGAGTCGGAATCCAGCCCCATGCTCTGACATAGAACACAGACTGTGTCAGGATCCTGGCAAAACACGATCTCCAGACTTGACAAGAAGCCAGGACCCTGACAATGACAGTATATACTATATGTAGTATTTTGTATGTATGTATTTTAATTTATAAGCTAATATATGCTAATCATATTTTTTAAACAGTGTTTAGGACCCACAACTTTGCATTTATTTATTTATTTGCCCTCCCTTGTCTGACACGCTCAGTTTAGTTCATGATCTTTGCTAATGAGCGGATGATCTGAGTCAGATGTGTTCGGTAAGGAAGACATACAAAATAAGCAGTGCTCTGCACATCAAGAACGTCTTGGTTACATATGTAACCCCTGTTCCCTAAAGGAAGGAATGGAGACGTTACATCAACGGACTGATGTATGGGATCTTGCTTGAGAGCCCTATCACCTTCGAGTAGAAAAAAGCATAAATGAACATTGGTCCGAGAGGAAAGAGCCAATGAGCATGTAACAGAATGAAATGTCTGTCACTTTTTTTTTTTATTATCCATAGAATAATGGAAATAAAATTGTTTCTAATGGAGCTACAGGGCACTAGAGGGCGCTGGTTAGACACACCTGGAATGCATATTAGGTGAGCGGTTGTATGAAGAAGAGATTCAGTTGTGGTAGAGGAAACGCATGGTTCTTTGGAGCTACATCAAACTGTTTTTATTATCTTGTGAAGTCCTGGTTGGGAAACCTTTCGTTTTAAGCTCAGCCTAAGGATTTCTTTAATTGTCCAGATACCTGATTGTTTGGACATTGTTAATTGGGGTGCTGTCTGAATGAGATTTGCCTTTTTGGATACCATCATTATGAAGTTTCATTCCTCAATCATCTGCCAGTCGTTACTATCAACGCAAAAGTAGATCAGCATATTTCAACGCACTCAATGTTTTTTCTTCCGACTCCGTAACCAGTTTTTTTTCTGAAGCTTAACTTAAGGAAAGGATCATCATTCAGCAGCTAAGACATTTATTTATTTTTTTTTCAAAGACATTGGGGGTTTCTTAACTTTATTCTTGGGTACATTATTCTTTAATTCAACATTTTTTTCATGTAAGAAATAAAAAAAAAATACTTTTAGGGAAATTCGCTCTTTATGGGAAATTCGCTCTTTATGGTAAATTCGCTCTTTTATGCCGCCAGTCTGGCGGCACAGGGGAACCGCCGAACAGCCGTAATGAGAACACCTTTGGATAACGCCATCCAAATCGTGGCAGATCGCTGGCAATTCCTGTCGAAATAGTGTGGAGTAAATGCGAGACGCACACATTCGGCTCTGAAGCAAGAATCTGAATAAAAGCGTGTGGCGGCCGGCTTTATACACCCGCTTCTGGGTAGGCGTGACCCGGCCCGCAACTCTTTTGCCCAAATGCTCATTGGCTCTTTCCTCTCGGGCCAATGTTCGTTGGCGCGTTTTTTTCTACTCGAAGGTGATAGGGCTCTCAAACAAGACCCCATACGTCAGTCCATTGATGTAGCGTCGAACGTGACTGACTGAAAGGGAACTCCTGATTTGAAAGATAATGCCTCTTAATAGAGCTTCAATTCAACTTACCAGTACATACATAGATGAAAATATATGTAAGAAACATTGCTTTGAAGAAAGGCAGATTTTTGAGAAGAAAACAGAAAACTAGTGTTTTGCCAGTAAGCTATACTGACCCAAGCAACATTACGGTAGCCCTCTTTGTTTACGCAAAACCTACAGGCACCATTTTGAGCATACAAACATCTCAGGGCATTAAGAATGTGCATGCATTATTCTAAGCAGCTTGGTTTCAGAGTGGGCAGAGCGGGCAGACATGCTGGAAGGGGTTTGGGAACCTCAGAAAAGCAGCAGAACTACCTGGGCATCAGGATCTTGTCTCATCTTACTTAGTCTGAAGCAGCTGAGTAAAAGCAGTATGTGCACACTTAAACACATTTCTAAAATAAATGTTTACTGAGGAGATGTACCATCAAGATCCTCTTGAAGTTTTTTAAGGCTCGTAATGACATCATATTGATGCCAATTTCCCAGATATTTCAGTAAAGTAAAACAAAGATAAACACACAGAACAAAATAGTACAAAATAAAATACATAAAAATGCTTTGTAAAAATGTGTTTGGTAATGGCACAGTGATTGCCATCAGACATTAGATGGGCACAGCAGCTTTATTCTGATCAAGATAATTACTGTTTTTAGAATTATCAAAACTCTCAGCATTTGCATTTAACCTTTAATCATGTGTGTAATTTCAAAAAGGAGCAAAATGGCTCTGGAGAATGTCACTAATGCCTGACTGCACTGCATCTCAGACATAGCTATGCTCCTATTGGAACACACAAGACACAATGAAATATTAATGAAGCACTAGTGCTTATGACCAACCATAAACCACAGGATTTATTCACAGGGAATATATCTAGCACTGATGATCAACAGAGAAATACATCAACTGTTTATAATCACCTAACTGATGCTATGGTACTCATGCTATGGTATTTGTTAATCGTTTGATCTTGTAGTTTAGTGATATTAAAATAACTGAATAAATGATGCAAAGCTGTTGCTGCTCAATGACGGTATTTAGGAAAAGCTTTTTAAAACATTACTCTGTGGCCTGATGTCGCATCATTACTCAGTCAGACAGTTAAAGACAACTGTTGATCATGTTTCTTGGAATTATTATATTGGATTATATTGCCACTCTTATGCACATGCCTCCTCTTGTTAATAATGCAATAAATCTTAGTTCCACACAGAAAAAGTACAGCAGTGGACCAGTCAGATTAATTAACACACATTTTAAGAATAACCCATATCAAGTGCACTGTCACCCATTAACTGAATATTATTACCATTCTAGCATATGAGAAACATAATAACTAACAGTCAGTACTAAAAATCTACCCTGTCCCCCATATCAACCTATAATCTGCTTGTACTGTATGGTTTAGCCTATATTGTATTTTATACAACAGGATTATTTTTTACTTGCAGTCCTTCAATTTAATTAGAAGCTTTGTTGTAGCGTTTGTATCACTCTGCGAGTTTGTGCTGTTTAGCCTGGCGATCTGTGTGTTGATTGGCAACATGCAAAGCCTGATGCTTTGGCTTCTTTTTTAACTATTTTTATTGGCAGATAAAAAACTGATAAGAATATGAAATATAAACTATGTAAACATCCTGTTTATATATCCTGTTATGTAAAAGCATATAATGAGTTATATAAAAGGATTTTTAAAGCAAGAGCACTGTAATACTAAACATCAGCACAGCTGTGATCACGTGTGGCCAAATAAAATTCACGCAGATGTGCTTATGTTATATTGTTTGATTTTTACATGGTTTTCTGGATTATTTGATTCTGATGGGTCAAACACAGCATTGAGCACATAAAAATGTTTGAATAGCACACAATAAATGCACAAAGGCTCATTTTTCCTAGCTAGCAATATATTATGTATGTATTATATACTAAATATATATTAAGTAAATATATTAGGTCAATTTCGTTTATTTATATAGTGCTTTGTTCAATACATATTGTTTTTAAAGCAGCTTAAAATATTGTAGTACTATGTGCATGTATTAAAGGGATAGCTGCTAAAGTTTGGATTTAGATTTTTGGATTTAGTTTTTATTTAGATAGCAAATTTTACATCCAAAAATTAAACATTTTCATCACTTACCCTTATGCCATTCCAGACCATGATTTTTTTTCTTCTGTGGAATATAAAACAAGATATTTTGAGAAATGTCTTTGTGTTTTTTATTTTTGAGAAATGGTGATTTTGAGTAATACAAGTCAATGGGTGTCACTCTTGTTTGGTTACCATCATACTTCAGAATATCTTTTGTGTTCCTCAGAGGTAAAAACGTCATACAGGTTTGGAATAATATAAGGGTAAATGATGAAAATATTTTAATTATTGGGTGAACTATCCCTTTAAATTCCTCAGGGTCTTTACTGAGCAGTTCTATTTAAAGCAGCATTAAAAAATTATGCTTTAATATATTTGTTTGTAAACCCCCATGAGCAAGCCAAAGGCGATTGTGTCAAGAAATGAGAAACATTCACGCACTGTCCCTTATATGCATGTATATTGCATAGTTGTACGGTAAGCACAAGAATAAAGAGCATATTCTTTCTATACATATTTACATATTATTAGCCTACATAAATTACTGCATTGACACAAGTCCATTTGGTTCGACTTTGTCCCTGATTACTGAAATAAAAGCAGGTGGTTTTAAATGAACACCAAAATTAAAGCAGGATTGATCATTTTATCACAACATGTATAACTGAGATTTTCTTAGTCAAGGAATTTTAAAGGCCATCGATAAGCGCACACTCCAGTCATCGCTGTGATTCTACAGATCCTATTGTTTTACTCACCGTGTCAATTACCCACTTTAATTATAGCTTTCACCATTTCAATGAAAGTGATTATGTGGTGTAACTATTCTAAATGCAATTAGGACCGGTGTTGAAATAAAAGGTCAGATGACATTTGGCAAAGCGATTTCACCATGTGGTTTCCTCTAAAAGCAGATCTCATTCTGACACGTGCCACCATGGCCACATTTATTCATTTGAACGAGGACGAGCAAGATGCCCTTTCCCTTTTTTGCTTTTCTCTCTTAGTCAAAAGCTCAAGCGTGGTGAAATAAATTTATCTTGACAATTAGAGGCTTTTTTGTTCGCTCTTGTATGAATTTTGCTTGACAAATGAGGAGGACAAAAACCTGCCGTAATCTTTTCTCTGAGTCTGAGTGTTTGCTCTCTTTCTGTTTGCTGTTACAGTGACTAAAAAGAATGAATGGCCGACACCAGAGCTGAAGTTCGGCAGATTAAAACCTCACTAATGATTTTTAAAGAGACTGTATCAAAGGCCATAAAAGGGATTTGGATTGTATATTATACTGCATTTGAAATAGATTTTAGTAGCATTTTATGTGTTCAAATGCAGCATTTATTTTAAACATTAACAAATGTTTTTAGTTCAGCATATTTAGTTCATGCTTTCAACTACAATAATGCAAATCCTACGTGTTCACTTGAGTTCTCAAAGAAATTAGTCCAAATGCACCCAGTTCTCTTTGCAAGTGGACTCCGATCTCTTTTAGTTCCATTTGAATTGTGATCAAGCAAGGTGCTTTTTGGGTTTATTATTTATTATGTAAAGTATATACACAGACAACTTCATAAACATTTGTACATTGTACTCTCAAGCACATGTAAGAGTGTGCATTGTCTACCCCAGCTTAAAACAATGCAAAAAGTAATTGCAACTGTAGCAAAAGCTACAATTACAGTACAATTGCATAATTTTTCCAAAAACCCACCTAATAATAAATATCTATTTTTCATACCAATGCTTTTTAAAATTAATTTAAAATCTATAAGGTCAAAATGCAGGTCAAAATCACAAGTGAAATTGAAAAGCAGCAAGTACTTTTAACAAGAATTTTGTCACATGACTATGATGTCTGCTGCTCCGTATTTCTGAGATTTCTTTAGGTTGTCATGCATTTTTAGAGCCACTGAGGGCTTTTCTAACCACAAAAGCTATAAGTATGCTAATGTAATGTCAGAATGTCTTACAGATGTTACACGTGAAGAGAAATAATAGTGCATTACTGTTACGGAGGCTTCTGGTCGCCAGAGGGAGCCCTCCCTAGAATACTAATCTATGTTCAGAAGTACAGTTCCCATCACCCCCCGTACCTAGGTCTGATGACTTCCTGTTTGGCACCTGTTTTCAATCAGCCGCCCTATAAAGCCCAGGATCACTCACCACTGCGATGTCTTGTATTGCCATGCACTACACTTCAGAGCGGTTTTCCAGACTGCTTTCCTATTGCCATTTGGACTGTTTATTGTTTTTGACTTTTTGCTGCCTGCCTCTTGTTTTTGATACAGACGTTGTTGTTGATTGTTTGCTGCCTGCTTTGACCCTTGCGTGTGTTTACGTTTTGATTCTATCTCATCTACATTGCTGTTTGCCGGGTTTTGACCATCGCCTGTCTATTTATTGTTTTACCTATTAAAGAGCTGCAGATGGATCCGTTACATCCATCTGCAGTGTGTCAGCGTCTCCGTTACAATTACACCTTAAGCAGTCAGTCATGGCCCCCTGTAAAGCTACCTTTGTACTTGTAAAAAGAAATTCCTAAAATCTTCATTCACTCCATTTAAAAGCAGAATGGGAGGTTGCAAAGCTGGCCCCTTGCATTCCGGCAGAGTCGACAGGGCTGCTCCTTGTTAACAGTTCTCAAAGTGGCACAAAACCCAATCTTTCTCAAATGCTCTCATTTCACAAAAGCCTGCAACACCAGCTGTAAAGATATTTATGCTGCATGCTGACAGGGAGCGAGACTGTGTGCTTTGCAGACTATGAGCCCTGACACATGCCAAATCTGCCTGAATGCACACACAGCACAGCCTTAAGGCAAGTGACAAGGTACCTGGCTCCAAAAACGAGCCAATCCCACTCAAGTACTGCACTTAAATTGTGGTGTGGGAGTTACTTAGCTCATAAATTGTAAGGATCCTGTACTTGGCTTCCAGATTTTCCTCACAATCTCTCTCTGTAGCTTTCAACCGTATACAGTATAATTTTATTTTGCCCTCAACCCTTGTAAAGTAATGTTCTGGATTTAATACAAACTAGCTCTACTGAGAGCATGTGGTATTGTAAAAATAATTTTGACCCGTCTCTGAGATTTCCTACAATAGATATCTAGCCACTGTTCAGCAGAGTTTAAAAGCAAAAATGTGTAGCTTCCTTTTTTTAAAAGCTAATATTAAACGTTCTGTATGAAAATGTGACTGTAGGAGCCATTTTTTGTATTGTAGAGATATCATGGTCCACTGGGTGGCGCTAAATAATAAGTATAACTAAAGCGCCTGTATAATGAGCCAGGGGGCGTCGGTAATGGGAAAGCACACGGTTTTTGACCGTGCTAAAGGGTAACTTGCCTGCTAGTAAGGGAATAATGCAGTATTTAGATATGTGCTGTGTGTACAAGTTACGAATTTGATATGCACATGTTCACGAAGAAAGGAAAAGCAAAGATTGAGGGTTTGTTTACTCACCTGCACGAAATAAAGACATTCTGCTTGAATTAACTTTAGCATGCATGGACTTTGATTGCACGTGTTAAATACGTGCTCACTCCTGTTACCAGCGACAACAGCAATGGAAGGATGTATCATTAAGTCAAAAACCTCTGCTTCCAGTGGTCTGTGAGCATAATTTAATTGGATTTCACATCAGCGACAGCTCTTGAACACGCATTTCACTCGGGACGGATAGTGGATATCGGACTTTGTTTGCTGTTCCTGTTGGAGTTGCTGTGGATTTCGTTTGTTGTTCCTGTTGGATTCGCGTTGGATTTCGTTTGCTGTTCCTGTTGGATTCGCGTTGGATGGTGATTAATAAAAGGTACATTGTTGCAACAATAACAGAATGTAATGGCCATTTATTATGTGTGCACACAAAACAAGCGTAAATCCAATGCATTGGTTGCCAAAGGGTTGGACATTTCTTTGTACTATATGGTTGTTGTGAGATTGTGGTAATATGGAGGAACAGTGTTTAAATGCGGAGGAATCCACTGGGACAAAACAACAGCTTCATAATGATAACGAGCCTGAAAGGCAAAAGAGGCCAGTTAAACTTACAGCAAAGGCCTTAGTGGAAAAGCTGCAT
>JAZGTI010014986.1:0-13723 GCA_036877585.1 Botia kubotai
TTCTATCTGGGTGGTTCTCATTGGCTGTGCGGTGTTGGGCCGCTTCCAGGAAGTACAGCTGCTGCAATCTCTCCAGTTATTCCATATGGAAGTTTCTTATCTGAAATTTAATGAACATGAGCATTAAGCATCTGAAGTTGAGATAGATAGATAGATAGATAGATAGATAGATAGATAGATAGATAGATAGATAGATAGATAGATAGATAGATAGATAGATGTATATCATAATCATTTAGTACTATGATGTATGTAAAACACAAACTAACCATTTTATTCTACCTAGTACACATGACAATAAAGGTATTTAATCTTGAATTTATGTCAGAGTACTTTGGTATATTCACTGATACCCTCACTGCATCACAGTGATTTGTAGTGTAGATTGTGCTACAGTCAAGCATACAGATATTCAACACATAATATTATGCGGAATACACAGACATGAAATGTAATGTGTCATGAATGAAACGTTAAGGTGTGTTGGTATATACAAGCTCTCATTAAAGATCATCATGCATCAGTCAGTGCACCGAGTGAGTGGTTTATTTTATTTAAAGTCGGTTTTGTATTATTGTATTTTGTATTATTGTAACGTTTACTGTCAGAAATGCACGCGCACATACAGGCACGCGCACACACACACGGATCATCTGATGACGTGGTGCCGTTCGCTCAGCTGCGCGAGAGGATGGCTGACCAGAGCAGACAAACCAAACTCGCTGCAGCCAAGAAAAAGGTGCGTTCATACACTTTTCTTTTGATAATTTCTCTCGTCGTGTCCCTATAAGATGTTTATTGTACATTGATGTCGTTAGAGCGTCCGCGCTTCGCCCCTGTCACCTGACATTCCACGTCTACCGGCCTCCCCGTGAGCGCGTGTCCGGCTGCCAGCGCTCCGCGGCCGGGCGCGGTTTTCAGGAAAGTTCGGGGATTAAACTGAGCCTGCGCGAAATACATCTCAGCCGAATACATTAGAGTCTGTCTCTTATCCGACACTTGTGATTTTTATATTTTGTTATACATGTATTGAACATGTATAACATGGTTCATCATTAGCGTTTGTGAGCGAATGGATGACAGCTTTAGCTTGACATGCTAACGTTATTAGCCCTTGTGTTTTGGGTCACTTTCACTCGAAGTTAAAAAATAAATAACAACAGAATAAACTCAAGAGTTACATGATGTTATTAATGAAGTTCGCGACTAAATTCTTACTAACTGCTAGTTAAATGGCAGAGAGTGACAGCACAAACTAAAACAGCTGGTTGACAACCTTATTTAACTTTTCAAGTTGTTGTTTTCCTGACCTGTTTGTGCCCAGACTCTCATGTGGTCTGTCCTATTGAGGTTTAGTTGATTTAAGGGAAAGACGAGAATCTGAGTGATTATCGGGGTTTATGATGAGCTCAAATGAAACTGGAGTAGACATCTAAGTCAGCTGTCTACTCAGACAGCATATTTGGGCATCAAATATGGGGCGTTCCGAGTCAGCTGAGCTGTCTAGGAGGGTAACTTACTAGATGCCTTGAAATGCTGCATAGTGGACAGCAAGCAGATCACTAGATAATATTATTAAAATAATGTCAAAAAATCCTGTCCAGTTAGGCAACTTGGTTGATGCCTACAAGGGGTGTCTAGATAAGCAGGATCATTCGATAGCTAGCTCGCTAAATGGCAATAAATGCAGCCTAGGTATGCAGCCTAATGGATGCCCCTAATGCTTTTTGGGTGCACTTGATGCCCAAAAAGCCGCCTTGATAGGTGGTTCAATATATAAACAGATTGCTAAATGCACAAAAAACTGCCTAGGTAGGTTTCTTTGTAGGTTTTGAAACATTCATTGTGTTTGTGTGGGCAGGAATGTCAATACTTCATGTAAAAGATAAATTCTGGAATTTAAGTTATGACTCTGTGTTATGATTGCTGATTTTAACCCGGCAGCTGAAGCAAACAGTTGTGCAGGGTCCAGACCCGGTACTGCATGCTCTGCGTGTCAAAGATGATCTTTCTGGTGTTGGGTTCACAGGACTAGGACGTGCAATTATTCAAGGGGAGAATTTACTGTTCGTTCTCTGTGGTTCACTCAGTCGTATCTGATCATGTCTGATGTGTGTCTGATATGTGTCTGTGGACAAACTGTCATGGGTGCAGTAGAACTGGATTCGCCTTATCTTGAGTTAGGCAGCAGTTTCAGTGTATTCAAACCAGAGGTTTTACACAGAGTATTGTGAATCTGTTGTGAAAGTCTTTGGAATTTTATTTGTCAATGCAATAGACACACACACACACACACATATATATGTATATATTAATTTCACAAATTACAGTGTTGTGTGCAAATGATGCCGGATCTCTTCTCAGAACGACTGAGCAATGACTTTAAACAGCTGTTGTCATGGTAATGTTTGATGAAGTTTAAATCATCATCATGTCTGGAGTTCCACCAACATTTCAAATCCACAAAGTGTCAAAATACTAATAAATGTAATTTATAAAATAAATGACACTTTATGTTTTGATGTGTTGTTATCATATACAGCGACATTTCCAGTGTTTATACTTTTTGGGCCACTCTAGTTAACGGACAGTAGCCTGGTATTCATTTCAGATTTGAGCAACATTTGCGATATCTCTGTACGAAATTGTCGCGTTTTCATTGGCGTATTTTTGATTCGCATTTTCAGTTTGCACAATTTCAACAGTGATGAAAACGCAGCTAGTGTGACAGTGTATTTATAAACCACAGGGCTTTACACTTAGAGAACATCGATTATTTATTTAAAATCTTGATTTTTTTTGTTGTTATGAAGAAATGAAATAAGTCTCCATTGTGTTTATACGTGTTTATTTTGTAACTCTTCGGTGTCCCTCCGCTGATGTCTGATGGATATTAACGCTGTAACAATCACCAGCTCAGACTCAAACATTGACACTGAGCCCAGATCAACAGTTCATCTGAACTCTGTGTGTTTCATTTCTGCAGCTGAAGGAGTTTCAGCAGAAGACTACTCCATCCACAGGAAGTGCTGGACCAAAGAAGAAGAGAAAAGTTAAAGGAGGGGATCAGCCAGACACGCCTGCCGACAGACGCTCACCAGACAACGTGAGTCAGGTTGCTTAATCAGTCAGTGCTTCTGTAAATCACTGCAACAGCTGAACACAACGGATATTGAATGTGTGTGAGTGCTTTGCTGGGACGTGGTTCTCTTCTCACCTTTGACAGATCAGCTATTGAGGCTTTTATTAATTCAGATGTGTCTTTACAACAGGTGGTCACTAAAAGATGAAGCTTAACATTCAGAAAAATGTAGTTTGTCTATCCTAGTAACTTTCCTTCTGTGTGTCTATTATGTTAGATAATAGTTCTGCTAGCTGTAAAGAAGATGGGATTAGACACAAAAGTCTACTGTTCATTGTCAGGTCATGTTAAAGAAACATCATGTGGATTGTTGTCCAGTGGTAGAACTGGTTTTCAAACAGTTCTGGGTTTCCTGTATATTGTAACGAGACACTTTTGCATTAAGATTTGTTGGGTGCTGCCAGTACTAGAATTTAAGGTGTTAGAATTTTTCTAGAGACTTAGAGACTAAAAGGTTTTTCTCTTATCCTCTGCAAAAGTAGGTAGTTAATCTCTGTTGGTCAGTCAGGCGCTACTAACCCTTCACCCTTGTGTTTTTGTTTTCTACCTTTTTGCCGTTTGTGTTTGTCACTCTCACTTTCTTCTGCTTTTCTGTCATGGTCTGCCTCTCCTTTTCCATGTAGATTGAGAATATTCTCAAAGTTATGGTGTCTGATCTTAATCTGACTAATGGAGTATCTCAGCCTCCATTTGTCAACAGTCAGGTGAGCAGTCAGTGTCTCTCTCTCTCTCTCCCTCTCTCTCTCTCTCTCTCTCTCTCTCTCGCGCGCCTGTCTGTTGTCTCACTTTCTGCCCCTCTGTTTTGGCCCATCTGTGTTCCTGCATGATGTCACATGGTCACAGGAAGTAATTTTGAACTGCCACCGAGGCGTCTTGGTTTGTTTGTTACACCTCAAGGCATGTTTGCATGATGTGAAGAGAGCTTGCTGTCAACATGAAATTAAAACGGACCCTGTTTCTGTTTCCTGGTGTTTTTGTGCACATCAGTTTAAAGAAACTACACGTTTTTCTCCATAATCTCACAAATGTATCAACCCCTTCACCCTATAAGCACCCGAAGACCACACAGGTTATTTAAAAAATGTTAACAGCAGTCAAATAGCTGTTTTAGTCTACTGAAATTATAGTGTTTCTGAAAGACTGCCAGTATTGTTACATGGTTAATGTAATAAAGCTTAAACCAATAATAGCTAATACTAATACATTTGAAAAATAAGCTTTGTCATCGGGGCAGGTTTGGAGAGGATAAACTTGACCTTCCGTATTCACGTGTATGCTGATGGTGTTTCAGGAAGAGAGAAAATCCCCCACAATCCTTTGCAAACTCACATTCAGCTCTGAACGCATTCTGATGCGGAACTTCCACTAAATGAAATCATCTCCTGTTTTAATCATTAAATAATTCTGTTTCCACAGAAATATGTCATGGGTTGTGAAGGCGTTTTCATGTTGACGCATCTCTCACGCTGAACTGTTTCAGGGTGTCTCTTATATAACAGAGTCACATGTATGAAAGTGTGCAAATATATTCCAGTCAGAGTCATCCAGAGTGTTGTGTATCTGCACTGTCAGTGTTGTGTATTGAATGCCAGAGTGTATGTCTGTGTACAGTTGTGTGTTAACCCACTGACTCAGGAGAGTTAACAGTGTGTGTGTGTTTGTTGCTGTGTTGTATCAGGAACATGAAGATCTGGAGATCCAGGTCTCTCGGGAGCCCGAGGAACCCGAAGCAGAACTCGGGCGAGACTCACCTGTCTCTAACCATGCTTATGCAATTAATACTGAGTGTGTCTCTAGCTCAGCCCTGCAGGTCTGTCTGCCTGTCTTTATGTCAGTCACCCGGGCTGCGTTTCAAAACTGTGTGAGCTGTGTACCTACAGCATATCTGAACATTCAGACTAGAGATGGGCCATTGTGTTGCACTGTTTTGTATTTCATATAATTCATATTCAGATTTCATGTGCATACACATATTTCATACACATTTTTAAATAAGCGTATATTCTTGTTCTCCTTATTCTGCTATGTTGTTGTTTTTCTCCACCTACATATTATTTTTATTTTGTTTTTTAATAACAATTTTCTTAGTTTTTAATTTAAAAGTATATTTAAATTAATTTTTTTAAAGCAAAGTGTGAGTCCAAAAATGCTGTCTAGGTAGGCAGCTGTCTAGGTTTTGAAACATAGCCGTTGTCTGTTTGCAAACAGCTAATGTTTTAAATGTGCGTCTCGTTGAATTTAGAGCATTGTTTTGTCAGGTTTATGTTATTTGCTGTCTCACATAAGTCTGTTCAGTTGTGCCTGTCAAATGTGTTTCTGTTTTTCATGTGTTTTTCGTTTCATCAGAATTACACAGCAGATGCAAACGGTGACAACCGTCCGCTGGAGGAAAACAGGTGAATGAGTCTCTTTATTTCACAGCCAATCAGAACGTGTTTGATTGTTAATAGGGCACACAGGGACCGCCCACTTTTAAAGCAGCAGGAAGTGTTTTTCCTGTTTATTTTCTTCATATATAGTTCCAGATCAGGAAGTTCTGTGCTGAGTCACAATATAACAAGCTTGGATTTGAGACCGGAAGCGTTTGAAAATCTGCGCATGCTTTACTCTGAATAAACTGTCGTTTACGGTTGCAAAATTCCTGGAATTTTGATAACTTAACAGGAATGTATGGGAATTATGGAACACAGATGAAGACAAGTCATAAGTGTAGACAACGAGTATGTTTATGTTTGTATACAGTACAGTTTGTAAAAAAAATACATAATGTTTACATAATGTTCTAACTTGGAATATTTCCAGAATTCCTCAGCTTTGCAACCAATGTTGTTATGACTGTTTAGTTCATAACAGTAACAGTGTGTGTGTGTGTGTGTGTGTGTGTGTGTGTGTGTTTGCAGACCACTGTCGTCCACAGAGAGCTTGAGACAGCTCTCTCAGCAGCTGAATGGGCTGCTGTCTGAGGTCAGTCACCTGTCTGTCTGCTTCCTACAGCATTCAGCACTTAAAAAACATCTAAATTGTACGACTTTGAATAGAAACAATAGAAAAGCAGTTTAATTGTTGTTCAGCATTTGCTAATAGTACAATGAATATCACAAGGAATTGACAATCATCACAATTATTGAAACTTTATTTTTTTCTACTTAACATGTTTTTTGCCTCTCATCCAGTCAACAACATACGTCAATGGAGACATCGGACAAGTGGCCATCAGTGAGAAAGAACTGGAGGTAAACCGAAGCCATTTCATGAACTGGACTCATCTGGCCACTAAATACATTTACATGTTATTGAATGTGTAGAGACCAGACAGAGGACATCCATCTACTTCATATTGTCTTCTCTGTTATAGGAACTATTGCCTATATGAAGTATTATAGCAAAATAAGAACTTCTGGATAAATATAGTGTTCATGAAGGTCTGATTTCCTCTTACAAACACTAGTGTAGACGGTTACTTTCCCCTCATATTTTAGTTTATGACTCAGTGCTAGTCTAACTGGTAATGTAGTTACACAGGGCCCTCCCAGCCCTGTTCTGCTTATATTAGTTCTGTGAGAGCTGTGCTGCATAAACCTTTGATCTAGTATTCACACAATCTCCTGTTACACACTCGACAAACATCCTGCTTCACTTTAAAACAGTCCGAGTGTCGACACGTGTTTCAACTACAGTTTAACTCTTCCAGGTTATAGATAGCAGACATGCTTTAACTGGGTGTAACTAGTAGTCAGAGGTTAGAGTCACCAGTGTTACTGAATCCTCTCATCTAAAAGTGTTTATTAGTGTGTTTAGGTTAGTTTGTCACACACACACACACACACACACACACACACACACACCAGCAAAACCCTGATTCGATTCTTGCCATCGATAGTCAAAGGGGTTCCCAAACTTTTTGGGCCAGGGATCTCTTACAGGGGCGACAATTTTCCGAGGAGCAACTTTTCTAGTCTGTAATAGATTATTTATATCTTTTATAGTTTTTAAGAGTTAAATGTCATGTAGGTGTAAAAATGAATGATGTGTTTATTTCTCTCATCACTGTGTTTAAAGAGGAGATTGAGTTCATATAGAATTCACACAGATTCTGTTTGTTCCACCATGTGACACCTCTGTCTGTCCTGACACGCCCACCTCAGCTCGTTCTTCATTCAGTTCTCTCTCTCTTTTTCTGTCTCTCTCTCTCTGTGCATGCCGACACGTTAGACCCGCAACCAAGAGCTGACGGCTGCTCTGGACTCCAGTGCACTAACAAATGCGCAGCTCACAGCCAGAGTGGAGACACTGGTAGGAGTGTCTTTAGAACTGTGTACAAGCGTGTGTGAGATTGAGGGCTGAATGTCTGTAACGTGTGTTGTCTAAGAAGTGGTTCACGCTGGACGCATTTCCAGATTTATAAACAGCTAAATGGAGCGCAACAGAACATGCTGTTTACGATGCTTCAAAGCTGAACTCCTTTTAACTTAACATAGTAGTGTCAAATGCAGCACGCATGCTGCAAGACAGTAGCCAGCGATGTCTGTCTGATGCATGTGTGCATAGACCCGCTTTTAAAAACCTGTTCTGTGTGAACGACCCTTAACTGCTCATGTACATCATCACATATATGCATGCCATTAACATAAGTGCATTTCTCAATGCATGTAATTGCTTAACTCATCTGTTTGTGTTGATACTCACCTTTGCTGAGCATGTGCCTGTGAATCATCCCACAATCTGATCGACCAATAAGATACAAGAGTTTGTGTTACATTGTAAATATAGTCACGCTTAAAGACAGTTGTTAGATTTTACATACAGAGGAATAACTATAGCCACAATATTACACAGTCTCTGTTTCATTTGTATTATTATGTAGTAGTTGTTAAGTAATAAGGTCACTTATTTTATTAAGCTAATCTACAATGTGTTATCTAGCTACTAGTAGAGCTAGTTGCCGACATGTAAACTCAGGTTAACAGTTGGTCTGTATTGATACACACAGTAGCCGGTCCTTTTGCAAACAGGAAACTTACGTAGCCTGAGTAATTATGCAGAAATTGCATAATAACTCGGGGTCGAAGACACGCAATCAGATAAACTGATGTGGTGTATTTAACCATTCACCAGTACTAACATGCTGTCTGCTTACACGGGGTTACATCAAAAGGTGTTGAATGATTAATAAAAGCACATAACAAGATGTTGCCCACGGTAACATGTTTGATTGTTTGTTTGTTTCCAGACAAAACAGTCTCAAGAGCTTTCAGATCAAATGCAGAAGGTGAGCAACCCGTAGATCTGATTCGATTTTGACAAAATCATCAATCAATCAAAATCACACGTCGTGCCTGCGTGTGTGTCATGCAGCATGTTTTGTTCTCTTCTTAGGAGAGGAAAGAGTTTGAGCAGAAGGTAACTAAGGAGCAGAGCGCCATGCGTGAGCAGCTGCAGGTGAACATGTTTGTTATTATCTGTCAGCCTGATGAAACACAAAACAGTGTTAATACTCATCAATGATCCGACAGTTTCAGGGCTTTTAATTCACATTTAGTATAAACTGAAATTTATAAAAATACTGGAGCTCTCAATAGGTTCACTGTGTTTTTTTATAATTTAGAATTAGCTGAAATGTCCCCGTGTGCACGTATTCTTTTTAAAATCAGTGAATTCAGTTTGAATACATTGAATTACTCGTCCCAGAGTCATGTCCCATTCTGACAGTAAATTTAATGATGTTACCTTTGTCAGAAGTGGAGTATGTTTAGTCACATGGTTTGTGTGTGTGTGTGTGTGTATTTATCAGGTTCACATCCAGACTATCGGCATTCTTGTATCAGAGAAATCAGAGCTACAGACAGCCCTGTCTTACACACAGCAGGCAGCACGACAGAAGACAGGTGTGTGTGTGTGTTTACTTAATCATATATTGGGGACAAATTTGTACCCAAATGTCAGTGAAACCTGACGAATCTCAGCCAAACCTTTTTTTGGGGACATCGTCATTTGTAAAAGCGCTATAAAAATGTGTGTGTGTGCTTATGCGCAGTCGAGGCTGAGGATCTGAGCTCGCGACTGCAGGCCAATAAACAGCGAGTGTCTGAGCTGGAGAGAACTTTATCTTCAGTCTCGACACAACAGAAGCACTTTGAGAGGGTACAACATCCTGCATTCGTCTTCTCACGTCACAGTGAAATGACGCGGTCTGTTAAAATGATGTGTTTGCTTTGTTTTCTGCAGCACAATAAAGAGCTTGAGAGGGAGAGAGACAGTCTGCGATTAGAAGTCCTCAGACTGAAGTATGTTCAGAGTTTCTTCTCATCAGTCTGTTTGATGGTGCAGAAGCAGATGTTTGAATATTCTCTCTGGGTTTCTCAGCAATCTGAGTGAGGAATCCAGGCAGCAGAGCTCTGAACTGTCTGAGCAGCTGAAGCTGAGAGTGAACGAGAATGATGTCATGAAGCAGGAACTCCATGAGCTCCGCAAACGTTTGGAGATGGCTGATGTCATGCTGCAGCAGGTGAGAATGTGTTACACACGCTCACTGTCCACGTAATGCTGAGGCCACAGTACTGAACTGATGCATGTTCTTTCTCCACACCAACATCTTCTGAATTTCCTCCATGAAGTTCTCCAGTCAGTCTGGACCTCCATCTGAACACCAGCAGGTTCAGCTTCTTCTAGAGGAAAAACAGCAGTTGGAGGCACACACAGCTCAGGTGTGTGTGTGTGTGTGTGTGTGTGTGTGTGTGTAACGTGTCATGTGATCAGGACACATTAATAGCAGGTGTGAACTGGGTCTTTGAATCTGCAGAATGGTTCTCTGGACATCAGCATTGTAAACATTCTCCAGCAAATACTTTCAGTTGTAGCGAGTGGATAGGGTATAAAGATATTGTAGATGTGTGTACCAAATCGCTCACATGTTTTCTTAGAAGATATCTTGTGTTAGGGACTGAATCAGTGATGACAGGGTGTTGTTGTGTTCAGCTGATGGAGTCAGTGGCTCAGCTGCGGATGGAGAGAGATCAGTACTCTCTTCAGATACAGGAGGAGGGCAGAGTGTGGAAGGACAAAACAGAGCAGCTGCTGTCTCAGGTATACACACACACACACACACACACACACTTTAATGTTTCATGCATTATTCCATAGATGTAATGTTTTTACACTGTACAAACTGTTTTATCCTCTTATGGTAAGCCTACCCCTAAATCTACTCATCACAGAAACTTTCTGCTATTTTAGTTTTAAAAAAGATCATTGTGATTTATAAGCTTGTTTCCTCATGGGGACCTTAAAAATGTCCCCACAAGTTCAAAGTTTACTGATATTACTTAACTTGAGGGGACTCTGCTGGAGAGTGTTTCTGATATTGAGCGTGTGTTGTGTTCAGGTACGGCTGATGTCTGAGGAGAGGGACACCTCATATGTTCACATGAATGAGCTCCAGGACAAGATCTCTGAGCTGGAGAACGCTGCAGGTTATGCACATGCGCTGGTGTACACTCTCATGCGTTCAGTGTGAATACGCCTTTATTTAAAGATGAAAATAACTCACAGATTTGTGTGTTGACTGTTCACAGCTCTGATGAAGAAAGAGCAGGAGCTCCAGGCCATGTCACAGGCCCCGGGGCCGTCAGAAAGTGAACTGGCCCTTCAGGAGACCATCAGCAGCCTCCAGCAGGAGAGAGATTCTCTCAGTCTGCAGTATCAGGCACAGGTGACTGTTACACCAACACATTTACGTCTATGACATTTATGCATTTAACAGTTCAGTTCAGTGTGTGTGTTCAGTTCAGTTCAGTGTTTGTGTTCAGTTCAGTTCAGTGTGTCTGTGTGTTCAGTTCAGTGTGTGTGTTCAGTTCAGTTCAGTGTGTGTGTTCAGTTCAGTGTGTGTGTTCAGTTCAGTTCAGTGTGTGTGTTCAGTTCAGTTCAGTGTGTGTGTTCAGTTCAGTGTGTGTGTTCAGTTCAGTTCAGTTCAGTGTGTGTGTTCAGTTCAGTTCAGTGTGTGTGTTCAGTTCAGTTCAGTGTGTGTGTTCAGTTCAGTTCAGTGTGTGTGTTCAGTTTCATTAATAGGGTTGGGGTCTATGTGGCAATCTGGCGATATTGTTTTCAGACAGTCATGAAGTAAGCGTTAAACTTCTGTCCTGTGTCCTGTAGGTGCGGGACAATGAGCAGCTGAGCAGACTGGTGCAGGAACAGGAAGTGAAGCTGGAGGAACTGGAGCGACAGGCACAACATGCTGCCGAGGATGCTCGAGATCGGCTCCGCATTTTAGAGGATGTCCAGAGCGATAAGGCCACCATCAGCCGAGCGCTGGCACAGAACAGAGACCTCAAAGACCAGCTGGCTGAGCTTCAAAACGGCTTTGTCAAGCTGGTGAGCTGATGTCTAGTGAAACGTGACTTCACTATTACCTCATGTTCTGATTGGCTTAGTTATGACTGTCTTCCTCCTCCAGACCAATGAGAACATGGAGCTGACCAGCGCTCTGCAGTCAGAGCAATACATTAAGAAAGAGATTGCACGCAAGATGGGTCAGCTGCAGGAAGACCTTCACAATGCCAAAGAGCAGGTTGGTCTTTTGGCTGGTGTAGAATGGACACCTCTGAACCTTATTCATATTATTGTTCCATCAACTTCCTCTCTTCATCTGTTGTTCTGTGATTTGTCCAACCAGCTGATGGAGAAGTCAAATGAGATGGCGTCCATGCAGGAGCAGAGAGATCAGTATCTAGCGCATCTGCAGCAGTACACAGCTGGGTACCAGCAGCTGGTGGCTGAGCGAGAACATCTGCACAAGCAGTTCCTGCAGCAGACGCAGCTGATGGACAGACTGCAGCATGACGAGGTGCAGGGAAAAGTGCAGCTGGATCATAGTCAGCTGCAGCTGCAGCAGGCACAGGTAAGCATGACCAGTCACTAAAGTGTTAATCAAGGTTTCACACCAGAAATAGTCACAATTTAGTTTTTTAATGGCTGTCTACATTCCCAAAACCCTTACTGCTTGCTGCAGGAGAAGTTAAACCAGCTGGCCAGAGACAATGAAGAGTTGAAGACTGAAGTTCAGGAGCTCTTGAGCAGCTCAACCCTGAACCAGTCCTCTAGAGACCAGGGTAAGTCTAGCTCAGATTCATGATCTAGAGGAGAACCGCAGATCTCTGTACTGATGATCACCCTGCTGTCTTTTGAAGGTGATGGTTTGGAAAGTCAATCATCTCCAGACAGCTTCCAGAAGTCCCAGATTGTCATCCCAGAGGACTTTGAGAGCAGAGAAGAGATGGTGAGTTGATGAAAATGCATAACTGCATTATTACCCGTCCTGCATCATTTCACTAGATTGATGTCACATTAAATGTGTTTCATGTCTTTGATGAGTGAATTGCTGTTTGTCTTCTAACGGTGTGTTTAGGAGGAGTTTGTGCATTCTGTTTTGTCACGTCTGGAGGAAGAGCGAGATGAGATGAGACGCAGGTTTGAGGAGGAGAGAAGACTTCATCATGCCACCCGGCAGCAGATTGTGGCTATGAGCCATGAGCATCAGCATCATCAACACAGCACACATGCAGAGACAGGTGCAGCTTCATTGCAAACCCCTCCCATGCATTCTGCTGCATTCAAAACCCTTACATTCACTTAAACCCCTCACATGCATTATGCTACATTTAAACCCCTCACATGCATTCTGCTGCATTCAAAACCCTTACATTCACTTAAACCCCTCACATGCATTACGCTACATTTAAACCCCTCACATGCATTCTGCTGCATTCAAAACCCTCCCATGCATTCTGCTGCATTCAAACCCCCTCGCTTGCATTACACTGTGTTCAGTATTAAAAATATAAACTAAAACTTTAAATTCTAGTTGTTATTTGACCTAAGTTGCTGGGTTCCAGGCGCTTCTGTTTCCTTCGGGACATAAGATGTAGTTTTGTGAGTGCCGTGTGTGTGTTGTGTTAGCAGCGAGCTCTTCTGGAGTTCCTGTGGAGGTGCACGAGGCTCTGCGGGCCGCCATGGAGAAAGTGCAGGAGCGTTTCACAGCTCTGATGCAGGAGAAGGTGGATCTGAAGGAGAGGCTGGAGGAGCTGGAGCATCGCTGCATTCAGCTCTCAGGAGAAACAGACACTATCGGTGAGGTGCTGCTGGTGCTCCGTGTTTGAACACATCTTCAAAGATTACACTTCTTGTCATAAAGTCATGTGGATTCATAGAATAAAATAACAGTTGTTAGTGACACGCTGAGTTCTGGCTGTCAGACTACAGAAGAGTTGAGCTTTTTAAAATATTCTCTGTGATTTTAAGAAGTCTAAATCAGGAAAAAAAAGATTTTGCCCATGTCTGATTTATTTGCTGTATATCAGCCATCCTGCTCTCAGCACTGACCATTCAGAAACTCTTGACTGCAGTTTCTCATGGCTGTCTTTTATATCTCATGTTTTTCTAGGTGAATACATTGCGCTGTATCAGAACCAGAGAGCCATCATGAAACAGAGACACACAGAAAAGGAGCAATACATCAACATGCTGGCCAGAGACAAGGAGGAAATGAAGGTACCAGGAGCAGTCTTGTGTCTGAGTGATGTTCACTGT
>JAZGTI010014987.1:0-13722 GCA_036877585.1 Botia kubotai
TAAGTTACAAAAACAATCACAATTTTTAATTATGTAAAACTTAAATGAATTCAAAAAGAAAAAGGAATCAATTTATTGGAAGAAATATACTTTTTTAAATAAATTCCTATAGACAACACCCTTGAAGAGCTTTTTACAGTGTGCCTTAGTTTAGTTAGTTTAGTTAGTTTCTATATTTTGTTCCCTGCTTAGTCACAGCAGTGTGATGTTATGGCTGCAATTAGTAACATTATGCCTCACCATTTCTGTGGGCACGATTTCTCAGTGAAGCACATATTATCAAATATAATTGGAACCATCAATAAATAACTATATATCATTATAATCAATTCCGTTTTCATCCAAGACAGTTACAAATTGCAGCTTTAACATGCCAGAGGAAAACAGGCCCTCCCGGTCGAGCCTGACTTCTCCCAAGGCATTATTCTCCATCTATACATCATTGGAGTTTTGGTTCCTTGCTACTGTCACCCTGTTGGCTGGCTTGCTGGGAGACCGCTGATGTCTAACTTAGCCTAGGGTTTTATAAATTGTAAATGTCTGATATTTTTATTGTATACATTTTAAAATGTATGTATGTATTCTACTTTTGCATGTTGTGTGTAGTTCATGGTACTATTGCAAATCACTTATACCCCTGTCCCACAAGATGTTATCAATTATATGCCATCCCTATGTAAACTAGAACGCATATCTTGCTTAAATAATTTTGTGGTTTATCGGTTCAGTCAACCCTTTATTCATAAACATACTATAAACCTAGTACACCTAATTTGTCTTATACATCTCACACATATTATTTGCAATAATACCAGTAACATGTCTGGCATTTGTTCTGTTTTATTATTATTCTTTGTTTTTTATGTAAAGCTGCTTTGAAGCAATGTACCATTGTAAAAAGCGCTATATAAATAAAATTGAATTGAGTCTGTAAACATTAGCTGTATGTCTATTCTCTTACAACAAACCCAACAAACAACTGTGTGAGAAGAGCAGTTAGAAAACATCTAGCAGTGACACTGATCTATTTGATGGCATAGAAAAAGAAAAAGCAATGTAGGTGGTATATATGATAGATTAATCTACGTAAGCAATCACAGAGGTGTAGATACATTTGTACCAGATTTCTGAGCCCCAGAACACACTCACCTATTATGCAATGGCCATAGACCAATGATAGATAAAAGGTGTTTACAGATGAGAGTGAACTTTTCAGTGTTTACAGATGAGAGTGATTTGGTGAGCTGTTTCAAACAACTGAAAAGAACCTAAAACAAACTGTATTTTGACCATATTCGTTCCGCGGTTATGTTTGTAAGGGCCTTTAGTCTTAAAGTTAGCTATGTGCGAAACCTTCTCATTGTCATTGTTTAGTAGTGCAATTGCCTCTTTGGGTAAAGTTTTGATAGACATTTCAAAAACAGCGTAGTGGAGATTATTTTGTCTATTTGTGTTCTGGTTCTGGATCTATTCTTGACAGAAAGGATGTGACTCATAAATGCAGTAAAAAAAAAGCAGCAATCTGGCATATCACTCTCTTCACAGACAAATACATGCACACATGCTTGAGCAACCAACCCAATATTTAGACAATTTGTTACACAGCTTTCTAGAATACTTGATTCTGACTGGTCAATACCAGCATTCTGCAGTCAAAGATTTTTGCATAGTGACCACTAAAGCATATAACAATTCAGTTGTTGTCTCAGGCAAACAATTTCCTGCATAGCCATGCTGGATTTCTCATATCACTTTCTAGCCTTTCTCCTCTCAAAGAACAAAATCATGTCAACCCAAATTAATATTTCACGTGCATTTGTTTGTTTTGTAACCATGTAATAAGTGGGAAACCAGCTAACAGAACATTTCCCTAACATTTTCAAAAAGTAACATAAACGTTAAATGTTATTTTCAATGTTCTAGGAACATTCAAAACGCCTGTTTTTTTAGGTATAGTATTAATGTTATTGCTTGGCTATAAGAATGTTGTTTAAACATTTTTTAATTCTGTAGCGTTTTTTAAATGTTCCACAACTTCAGAATAACTAAATCCCTTTATATATGAGAGATTATATATCTCTTATTAATCTCTAAATATATATATATTGTGACGAGGCGCACCGGGGCAGTCAGCGTCGCCCTGGCAACGGACGCGCCGCACCTGCCAGAGCTCATCACAGGCGGACCGGTCACCCCGCGCCGCCTTCCGCCCAGACGGAGAGGAAGAAAAAGATTGGGAAAAGGATTCGGATGATTGGAAGAAAGGTGAGGAATACTGCGCTGAGAGCGAAGTCTGGAAGTGCCGCCAGCCGGAGATACGTTGCGTGTCCCCTGCAACCGCCGAGAGCAGCGAGTGGCCAGAAGCCACATAGAGCACGAGCCACCGCGCACTCGCGTCGCCAGGAGGGACGCAACCCCGAGCACGAGCCACACCAACCGCACCAGCACCACCAATATATATATATATATATATATATATATATTGTCACGGGTGAAGAATCACACAAGGTAGGCGGTGTGAAAATCCCCGGAGGGTGGATTTATTGTGATAAAAAGGTGAGTGAGAGATGCGTGGGGGACCGGGCTGGCTGCTGGTGCAGGTGCTGGTGAGGTTGATGTGGCTCGTGCTCGGGGTTGCGTCCCTCCTGGCGACGCGAGTGAGCGGTGGCTCGTGTTCTATGTGGCTTCCGGCCACTCGCTGCAGGTAAGGGTTCTGACAGCCATCACTTTCTTTGACACTGGAATTTATAAAGGGTAATGTACAGTAAACTGGTTGTCATCATAAAACCAAAACCTAGAGAGAGGGATCAAGTATTGTATTAGCCTGAAAGACTTTATTTTATATTGGCCGACTGACTGTACACTTTTTCTATATATATATATATATATATATATATATATATATATATATAGAAAAAGTGTATGAGCAATAGTGGCAAATATAAACCAGCAGATTTGCATGATTCATTAACACCTTGTTAGGGAATAAACAGATGTTTCAATATCTCCCAAGCAATTAATTTAGTCACTCACATCTTAGAGGTTTTAAACAACCTGACAACCAGACAACAACCAGAATCTGTAAACAGTTTCTGGTTTATATTTGCCACTATTGCTCATACTAAGGGTTAGGGTTTCTTTAAACTGTACATTTTTTTGTAAACATACTTTTACATTACACTCACAGGAAAGAACGCACAAAAAAATCCACCCAATACACAAGCACAGCACCGACAGTTCTACATGGACAAGCACACTGACCTTTTCTTCAGAATAAGATCAAAACTCATGTCAATTGCCCATAAATAAACCATTAACAACAGATTTTTTTAAAGGATAAATTTTCCTAAAAATAAAAATTTGTCATCATTTACCCACACAAAAGGACAAAATCAAGGATATTTGGTCTAAAATTCAGTTATTTTTTTCAAAGCAATTATTATGGGTGAGAACTAAAACTCATAAGATTTCTAGAATTTTATGCAAGAGATTATAAAAGAGGAAAAGTGTGGAAGAGGTTATATCATTGTTTTGTATCACATTTGATCTGGACAGTGTAAACAGCATGGTTATGTTGATCTATTTGTATACTGTAACCCAGTCTGAACCAATACTGATATATATACACTGCAGATTTTTCAACTGCACATGCATGATCTCCCGTTCAACCATATCCCAAAGGTGCTCTGTTGGATTGAGGCCATTGGGGACAGTGAACTATTGTCATTTTTAGGAAATCAGTTTGAGATGACCTGAACTTTTTGACATTGCACATTATTCTGCAATAACAATGTTCAATTGGTACTAAGGCCTAAAATATCCCCACACAAGCCTGAACCATTAGTACAAGGCATTATGGATCTGTGCAATAATGTTGTTTTTGGCATATTGCTACCATCTAAATGTCGCAGTAGAATCAAGACTCATTAAATAAAATTGGTGAGTCCACTGTAGCCTCACTTTCCTATTCTTAGCCGAAAGGAGTGGTTCACAGTTTGGTTGTTTGCTGCTGTAGTCCGTCTGCTTCAAAGTGGGATGTGTTGTGTGTTTAGAGATGCTCTTCTGTATATCTTGGCTCTAAAAAGTTATTATCTGAGTTAGTGTTGCCTTTCTATCATCTTGAATTAATTCTGGCCCATTTTTGCATTGTGTATTTTCATCACCATTTGCTTCCTGGCCTCTGAAATTCTTATTACCACAATGTGCCTGGGCATTTCCTTAGCATGATTTTAGATAATGAACCTGCTATATCTGTTGAAGTTGTCCAAACCTTTATATTCAATACTGTTTTGTTTTCAAACTGTGGGTTATGAGACTATATTTGAAAGTTAAGGATATCTGCTTGAGCATCATCAAAGCTTCTTGGCCAACAGAAATGTATCCGCCCCCATCCCCTGATTTGTAACGCGCAGCTCTGACTTGCACCCATTCAATATCTTATCCAGACATTAAACTGCTGTCAGCGCGAGAAGACTTGAAATACAGTTATTCTAAGCAGCGGTATAGCAACTGTAACTTTAATAAGATAACGATAATATCACAATAAATGAACAACGTGTACACTCCCATGGTACAATAAAACAGCGGGGCTCCTGGAGGTGTTATGCATAAGACGGTAAACAAACAAGCCACAGCAAATCATTCTAACGCAATCCATATACCAATAGTATTTTCAGACAGCTCGAGTCGTTACATTAGTAAATAATCAACACTTTCCTCTAGGTTAGCACCAAAGCATAGGTCTTTGCAGCGATAACGTTTTAATATTCACTGTCTACAACTGTTAAATCAATACGCCCACTTTTAAAGCCCTTGATTAAGTTGAGAAATATTAAGGTTTTGTAAGTGTCGTCGGTGAATCACTTTTTTTGTAGATGTAATTTAGAATAGTTTACATAGAACAATATTATGGCTTACCCTTGCAACACCTCCTGCGGTTTGTGTCAGGTTAGATGCTTCTGTCTGTACGTCTGCAGCATCAGCACCAGAACACACGGAGAGCGCCCATCTGCTTAGGGATCATGTGTATTGTGACACTCCGTCAACAGACACAAAAAATAAGGGGTCAGGGAAATCAATTTTTTTTTCTATGTGTATACTTATTATAGGCGTTTTTTTGGCATGAAAACCTTAGAATCTTGGAATGAGAACTTTGTATTAAAGCATCATTTAACATTACACACGTAGATTAAAGCAGCCTAGCTTATTAAATAAATGTTTATTTGTACTGCCATCTCCTGGTTGAAAAGTGTAAGTGCTTGTAATTCATCCATACTGATAAATCAACGATTGAAATAATTCAACGGCAGACAAATAACATATACAATTAAAATAAAACAAATAACAACATGAAATTAATAAGAAAACATAATCGCTACATACGTATATATAAAACCAGTGTATGTATATACCACGTTTGTCTTTTTAATATTAGTAATGTTCTAATTTATAAATCTATTATAATAAATCTTTCTATTTCTTTGATCTAGGTCAGGTCTCCAGTTCTTTCTGGTTCTGATGCTGTATGTTTGGCTGGGTGTTGGGCTAGTGAGCGCCGGCTTCTGCTGTCAACAGCTTTTACTGGTGGCCCGAGGGCAGACCTCGTGTCAGCTCCAAAAAGGGCAATTGTTGGAGAGTCGCCGCACCTGGCGTTCCAACCTGTGTTGGAGACGTTTGAGTGACGTTTTTGGTTCCCGTTGGGCTCTGGGCCTTTTCCTGCCAGTACAGACTGTTGAGACCATACCTGGCAACTGGCAGGTGTACTATGACCACAAATATGACTGATCACCAAGGGACTCACATGTGTGTTTATCATAATTTGACCTGTATGGACCAGTTATTACAGTATATGTGAGGGCTTCATTTCATTAGACAGTGGGGTTGTAAGTCCATGCAACTGATCCACCGTTTTAGTACATTTCTGTCATCGTGGCACAAATAAGGAAGCTGTTATATTATAAATATGAGATATCCCCATATCGATGTCAATCAGCACTGTGCTGAAACTTAATTTCAACCCCAGATCTGGGCAGCAGTGATGAGCAGAGGAGGTGGCCATTGCTTTGAGCAGGATGGATAGGTGTTAAAGGGTGGATAGGTTTAAACTATTTACAAAACAAGTGCCTTAAGTAATCGGGACACTATTATACAAGTGGCCTGCTAAATGTGGGTGATTCTAGTTTGGTTTGACAAACTTAAGCTAACAGTTTGTCACATAAGGTTGTGTTAAATGTTTACTCAGTTTACTGTATTAATTTATAGAAAACACCTATGGTACAGAAAACACCATTTACAGTGCCTTGCAAAAGTATTCATACCCCTTGAAATGTTGACATTTTGTCACCGAACAACCACAAACTTAAATGTATTTTATAGATTTTATGTGATAGACCAACACAAAGTAGCACATAATTGTGAAGTGAAACAAAAATGATATACGGTTTTCAAAATTTTAAGCAAATAAAAATCTGAAAAGTGTGGCGTGCATTTGTATTCAGCTCCCTGTACTCTGATACCCCTAAATAAAATCCAGTGCAATCAATTGCCTTAAGAAGTCACCTAATTAGTTAATAGAGTCCACCTGTGTGTAATTTAGTCTCAGTATAAATACACCTGTTCTGTGACGGCCTCTGTGGTTTGTTAGAGAACACTAGTGAACAAACAGCACCATGAAGACAAAGGAACTCACCAGACAGGTGAGGTATAAAGTTGTGGAAAAGTTTAAAGCAGGGTTAGGTTATAAAAAAGTTTTTGTTTTGAACAAGTTTTGAACATCTTAAGGAGCACTGTTTAATCCATCATCCAAAAATGGAATAGGTATGCAAACCTACCAAGACATGGCCGTCCACCTAAACTGACAAAATGACAGTGCAAGGAGTGCCCCGGTCAGAGAAGCAGCCAAGAGGCCCATGGTCACTTTGGAGGAGCTGCAGAAATCCACAGCTCAGGTGGGAGAATTTGTCCACAGGACAACTATAAGTTGTGTATTCCACAAATTTGGCCAGACTAAGCACCATGCTAAGCACCAAACCTTTGAACGCACCATGCGTTCAGGATTCTTTTCTTGAACAGGGACAGAGAAGCTGTTGATGGGAAGATGGATGGAGCTAAATACAGGGCAATCCTGAAAGAAAACCTGTCGGAGGCTGCAAAAGACTTGAGACTGGGAAGGAGATTTACCTTCCAGCAAGACAATGACCCAAAACATGCAGTCAGAACTACATTGGAATGGTTTGGATGCAAGAATATTCATGTGTTAGAATGGCCCAGTCAAAGTCCAGACCTAAATCCCATTAAGCATCTGTGGCAAGACTTGAAAATTGCTGTTCACAGACGCTCCCTATCAAATCTGGCTGAGCTTGAGCTATTTTGCAAAGAGGAATGGGCAAAAAAATTCAGTCTCTAGATGTGCAAAGCTGGTAGAGACGTACCCCAAATGACTTGCAGCTGTAATTGCAGTGAAAGGTGGCTCCACAAAGTATTTACGCAGGGGGGCTGAAGACAAATGCACACCACACTTTTCAGATTTTTATTTGCTTACAATTTTAAAAACCATGTATCATTTTCGTTCCACTTCACAATTACGTGCTACTTTGTGTTGATCTATTACATAAAATCTAAATAAAAAAATTAAGTTTGTGGTTGTAATGTAACAAATTGTGGAAAAGTTCAAGGGGTTTGAATACTTTTGCAAGGCACTGCATACTGACGAAAAAGACCAAGGACTATGTGATATACAGTAATACAATGACAATAATGGGTGATATTACTATAACCTACAAAGTAATTAGTAATGGAGGATTACATTGTTCCGTAATAGAAACAGCAATTTATAACGTTATAAAACAGCAATTCACGATTAGGTTTCATGTCAATGTTTTAATTATTGTAAGTGCATGATGTTTACATCAAATTCTGACCCTGGTATATAAATGTTGCTACAGAATTCAAGACTTACTTATTTGCAACATATGATTTTAACAAACAAGTTACTGTTCTTTCTTTGAGCTTTCATAAGTATGTCATTAAATCAATTGATTTGAAATGATTTGTAATAATTGAACACTATGTAGTTACCTTTATTATTCTGAATTATAATTGGGGTGTCTACAAATCTAATAAGAGACTTCAACAGAGGGTTTCAGGATCCAATAATTATTTTGTAAAACATTTATTGCAATAACTGCTGGATAAACCTTAAAAAGTGAAATTATGTGAAACAAAAACTACTAAATAGTTTTTAAAATATATTTAAAACGCCTTTATTACTGAAGGTACATAGAAAGTCGAATGATACCTACAGAATACAAAAGAGCACTTCACCAGAAATCTGTACCATTTAGTATCAATGTAGTCATGTTTTTATATTTGTGACGGGCAACGCATTTCAGAATAAAGAACATGTTATATTTTCCAGTACAGCACATGCTATCTATTGTGCCCCACTAGTACTTTCTGAACATCCTGACTTCTGTCCTGACTCCTGTGATAGTGACCTGCTTTCCCAAATATAAACTATATGCATGCAGTGTAACAGATTACTGTAGTAAAAAAATATATTTACACAAGTAAAAATATAAGCCTTTTTATAAACCTTGCTTAGACAACCCTAACTGAAGGGGAATCACAATCTCTGTGAAAAAGAGAAGATTAAAAGATTAATAAACATGTAACATAACCATGACACAAGGCAAGACAAATAACCACATACAGTGCTGCTTGAAAGTTTGTGAACCCCTTGAGGTTTTCAGAGATTTCTGTTGTTTTACCATGATTTTATTATTTTATTATCACCTGCTTTTTATAAATTAAATGTCAAATGTATGTTGATCAATTGCATATGTTTGTTTGGAGGGAATTTTTTGAGTATCCAAAAAACTACATGAAAGATTCAATTATTGTATGTGCAAAAGTAAGTGAAGCCCCAGCTGCATTGGTAAAGTCAAGTGGGTAACTGATTCAGGTGAAACACATTTGGGTGCTTAATTAATCAGTTAAGCAGACCAATCAAATTAGACATCCTTAGGAAAGTGGTTATGTAACACTGGTTAAAAGAGAGAGGAAACCAACCAAACCACTATAGTGCCAAGAAGTCAAACAATGCCAAGAGGAAAAGAGATATCAGAGTACATCAGGAAGAAGGTGGTGACAGCCCATCAGTCTGGGGAAGGCTATAAGCCCATCTCCATGAGATTCCAACTCCATCTGTAAGACAAATCATCTACAAATGGCGGGAATTCAACATGACCACAACTCTGCCTAGAAGTGGACGCCCATCAAAACTATCATCAAGAAGCACCAGAAAAATAATAAATGAAGTAAAGGCCAACCTACACATCACTTCTAGAGCGTTGCAGACCTTTTTTGGCAGCATCTGGGGTAAATGTACATGCATCTACAATCAGATGAAAATTTAACAGGCATGACATTTATGGGAGTGTTGCTAGAAAGAAGCCTTTTGGAAGTCCATTCTTTTCACTTTGACTTCTTTGGAGTCCAAAAAAGATTTATTTGGTCAAAATCAAAGTTGCCATGTTTGGAGAAAAGCCAACACTGAATTCCAGGAAAAGAACCTCCACCCAACAGTGAAGCAGGGTGGTGGAAATGTGAAGGTCTGGGGCTGCTTTTCTGCCGCTGGGCCAGGGCGACTCCATATTATTTAGGGAAACTTATTCTTAGACCTATCCACAAATTCTTGAAGAGAATCTCCTGCCATCGGTCCGAGAGTTGAAGATTGGCCGAAAATGGGTAATGCAACAAGACAATTACCCTAAGCATTCAAGCAAATCCACCAAGGAATGGCTTAAAAGAAAGAAGGTTTGCACTGTTGATTGGCCTGGTCAAAGTCTGGATCTCAATCCAATTGAAATGTTGTGGACCTGAAGCAGGCGGTACATGCCAGATTTCCTTCCAACCTCTCTCAGCTGGCTGGGTTCTGCAAGGAGGAGTGGGCAAAAATCCCCAAAGACAGATGTGAGAGACTGGTCAGTGGTTTCAGAAGACGTTTGGTTGAAGTAATGGCGGCAAAAGGAGGTGACACTAGCTACCAAATAAAAGGGTTCACATACTTCTGCACAAGTCAAATTTTCAGTTTTTGGTAATTTAACCCCTTTTCTTCAATAAATAATGACAATATATATATATATATATATTTTGTTTGTATCCATTATTTGGAAGTCTGCTTCACAAATTGGGTTTTGGATGTACATTTGATTTGGTTATTCTTTTTTTTTTTTTTTACACAAAACCTAATCATGCCTGAAGGGTTCACAAACTTTCAAGCAGCACTGTAAGTGCTACCTAAGATATACACCCTGACTTACATTACATAACATTATGATAATACAACTCTCAAGTCCATTGGTCTTAGTTAATAACAGTAACAATGACATTTTCCATTAGAGATGCATTTGAGAACAAAGTTACAATATATAACTTTGCAATTATTGTTTAAATATTTTTCTTATTGTGTAAATATTTCTTACACACTTTCAAATGAACACTAATTCTAAATTGTACATTTTCAACTCAGCTAATTATCATTTCCTTATGTATATGCATGTATGTATATGTATACATAACACACACACACACACACACACACACATATATATAGGTAAAAGGCATTTGTTAGATATAGCCAGTTTCAATGGTCAGTCTGTCCTAACTTTGGGCCCATAAAATCAGCATTTACATCCAATAGGTATATCTGGGGTGGGTACTGATAAGTTTAGACCTTAGTTTTTTTTTTACTTTTAAATAAAAGTAAAGACTAGTGGAGTAAACTAATTTAACAACAAAGGTGAATACAGGTAAATTGGGATGCTTGCTGATCATTTATTATTGGCATTGTTTTTATGTAATCAAAATGATTATATCAATGCTGTCCAATACTGGTTTAGAAACCTAATTTTAATATTTAGTAATGGAGAAGGATGCACATACTGGTAGATGATAAAGTTTAAATGTCCCAGTTACGTATATTCATTCTTTATTCAACTGAAGTTATAAAAAAGAAAACATGGGTTATATTTGTTACAGTATACTGCAAATGCGTAATTACCATCCTTAAAGCCAACAGTTAGAAAAGTGTCTCCCTTTTGTCTGAATAAAACAAGCTATTCCAAAAAGTTTCAAAAAACCCTAAAAAAAATGGACAATACCTTAATAATAACTAAGAAATTTCTTTCTTTGAACTGGGTTCAGAAGAAACATTTGAAATATCCAAGTTTTAAACTACATCATACAACCAACAGCCGTGACATCTTCCCCTACGTCCCTTACACTCTATATAGTTTCCTCACAGTCTCCAGGATTCTGGAGGGTAAGCTGCAATCTGGTCCAGGCTTTGGGGTCTCCACTACATATGGCCTCCAAGAATAGGTCAGTCTGAGCCTGCAGGCTCTGAAGCTGGGCTTGGGAACGTTTGTTTTGTAGAATAAGCTCCTTGGTACGCAATGTGATGCCCAGCAAGCCTGACCTGTTCAAAATATTGTATGTGTTGCAGAAGCGTTTGCATTTACTGGAACTCGGAGAGAGGGCCTCTGGGATATTCTCGACATCACTGCTATGGGAGACTGTTGCTTTGGAACACTTTTCAGGGTATGACAAGAGGGCTGAGTCAGGGCAAAGAGAGAATGGTGAAATTGTTGTGTGGGGCTCTTGAGGGTCAGAAGGCCTGGACAAGAAGTCTTCCGTACCTATGTCTGAGGCATTGTGATTTAATTCATCCCAGGAATCAAGATTGGGGTGTACACCATAATGCTTAAATGTCTCATTCTGCTTCAAACTTTGAAAACCTCTATCATTATAACAGCGTCGCTGATGCCTTCCACTATGGTTCGGCTTCTTTTTGATGACACCTGGACCAAGGTCAACAGCAAACCTATGTGCAGGATGTGGAGCAATTTTTGGAAAGGTGTTTTGCATGGGAATACACTTTCTGGAATGTTTCAGCTTGTCAGCGCTTTGGGAGGTGCAGTCACCAGTGTGCATGACTGGCTGGAGCAAGAGGAACTGGGACTGAGGAACCACATCTACTGAAGGGTTTAAGCTCCATGGTTTTAACGCAGGGGTCACAAAGTTAGGCCAGAAGGAGAATCATAAGTTTAGAAAAACAGACAATGACAAGTTGCATACAAGCTAACCCAAGTAATGTTTATTATGCTAAAGTAATAAAAAAATTTATTTTAATTATTTAAATATTTTTATAAATACTACTAATCGTAATAAGGTTTGGCATGCCTTGAAGTTGGCATAAAAACACAACTCTGCAGCAGATATACATATGTGTCAAGCTAAACTTTCCAGAAATGCCGTCACAGCCATTTCTGTTGACAAGAAACATTTAAGGGTGCAATACCTGTTTTAGTACAAGGTTGTTCATTACGATCATGGGAGCAATGCCTAAATGTGAGCCAGGAATGAAAGGCACCTGCGAAGCTGTCTGCATGCTCTGTGCTGCAGTACTGGTTGATCCCATATCTTCAAAATCTGTCTGGTCCAAAGCGCTAAAATATCCTGAACTGGCATCTATAACATTAAAATGATAAAGTAATATAGAAGTAGGCTCAGCAGCATTTCTTTCAGTTACACACCTATAACAATTTAATTACAGACTATATGTTATAAATATAGTTATTTAGTCAGTAAGTGTATGGGGAACATATTTTGTGCAAACCCATAATACACAGGAGAAAGTATGTTTTATAAGGTGCCATTTATTAATATAATATTTATATGTAATCTGACAAATCAACCACATTAAAAGAAAAGAAATAACATGTCAAACCTGAATATTTGTCGATCTCACTATGCGCTTTCCGTTTGTTGCCCATTGTTGGCTCTTTTGTGGAGGTCCAGTTTGTTAGTTTTCAGTGTGATGTTAAGTCCATCTGTACTGCCCTGATGCAGGCTGTGACTGAGAGCAAGACAAAGCCACTAGATACAATAAAGGAAAGTCTAAACCCCGTAAGATGATAGTGTAGTGTAACGTGAGCACATTTATGATCCAAATCAATGAAATGCAGTTCCAGCCTAACAGTGAAGTATTTCTACCAGTAATAACTTTGTCGCAAATTAACGAATAAATTCAACACAGTATTCGATAGTAAACAAACTGCCCATGAAAGGTATCACACGTAGACTACAGAGACGCATTAAAACAAACCGGAGACCTGTACATACAGAAAGTACAAAATAAAAAAATCTCAACACTCTCAATACACCATAATAGTAAGTAACAGGCTTAAACGTAGCTGATTATTGTTATGAATAACTGTGAATAGTTTCTTCACGTTAACAGTGCCTAAATGTCGGGAATTCGTTACTGCAGCACCCGATACACGGTGCCAAACACGAGACTCACAAATATACATTACAGCACAAACACACATTTTCATTACTTACCATTTAACATTTTCCCTTAAACCTCTCCTGTCGTTAAGGCCTGTGTGTGAAATTATGCTTGAAAAGTGAAACTAACCTTATATTTTTGTTGTTGTTGAAATTGGATTGCCAGAGTGCAACGTGAGTTTACAAACGTAGCTCCGCCTCTACGGTTGGTTTAACCCTCTGGGGTCCGAGGGTGTTTTGGAGCCCTGGAGAAGTTTTGACATGCTCTGACATTTGTGCTTTTTTCAGGTGCTTATAAACATATAAATGGCTAAAGTCTGATAACACTGTATTCAGCACAAACTGGGCTACAATAATATCTGAGCTGCA
>JAZGTI010014988.1:0-13722 GCA_036877585.1 Botia kubotai
TTCCGCATAACAGGTTCATAAGCTAACTGTAAATACCCTGTTATGACTGACTGATTTGTAGATTTAATACACTGTTGACCGGTTAACTGGCTGACTGAATGTAATACTGAGTGACTTATTGACTGATTAATAGTGAAATTTTGTTGACTGACTGCATGTATTTCTGACTAATTTGGGGCCTGCTGAGTGACATTCTAGCACAATCAGGTCCCAAATTCCTCCTAGCGGGATGGATAGGTTGGGTTCCTGCATGGATTTCTGCTGTCCCTTGTCCAGACTTGATGTCTGTGGTCTTTTCTATGCCAAACCAAATATGGTTTTAAAGATTCGACCTCCGACAAGGGCTCATTGAAATGTCATAAAAATTACATTGATGTCCTCAGGACTGCTGTGAAAGTAAACAAATACCCACCAAATATCTTTACTGTTGGAAAATTGATGCATTTGCTCAACAAATAACAAACGTTAAAGAATTTTATTGGCTGTTTGAAGGTCCAGGATGGAAAAATATTCCCACTCCAGATGAATGGAAGAAAGTTGATAGTGTTCCCACTCTCTCTCTCTCTCTCTCTCTCTCTCTCTCTCTAATTATAGTTTGGTTTGTCAGAGTTAGCAAAATATTATGAGAAGTAGAGACAAGGTTGATGTGTTCCATGTTGGCATAAAAAATAATTATATACAGAAATAAATTTAAATAGGCATGTGGGAAAGTAATATGTCAATTGTCCTGTTTTGAAGGAAATAAGATATTTTTTACTGCATTAAGTTACATAATCAGTTTTAGGATTTAGTGTAGAAAAGCATAAAAAATAGGGTTACTGTGAGAATTTTTGTTTATTTCTTGTTTTATCTCTATTCTGGTCCTTCCTTCTAAAAGATGAAATTACTGAAGTAACATTGGAGCACTCCACACTATGCTGAGCATGACTCTGGCTGTATATTGATAAAGGCCTGTCCACTGAGCATTGAGCATGAAGCCCAGAGCAGAACCTCTAGTGGATCCTAATGTCCTGTGAGGACCTGGTGCAGGACCCCCCCCCCAACATACCAGGTTACTTCCATGGATGGAGTAGCTTAAGAGAAAAAGCCTTCTTTGTTTTTCTTTAAACCAAGAAAATAGTAATTTGGTTATGTTGGGTTCTGAAGGCCTTGTGTGAGAATGCATTGTGCTATGAGTGTGTGTTAGCTCTGGCTCTGGAGCTGCAGGAATGCTGGTGTTTGCTAAGTGGAGAGGGCTACAGTGACTGTCCAAATACACGTCTGTTTGCCAACTGGGAGCATATTACTGTCTGTGTGTCGAGAGCCTTAGTGGCTTGCCCCTGAATGGAGCCTGTTGTGCAGTGAGAGAGGAGAGGACCAGAAGTGAGCTGGCATGGGGCTCACTGAGATCGGAAAGACAACGGTGCTTAGTGCCACTGCCTTCTCAGAGAAAACTCTGTCTCTCCATCTGAAAACCTAGAAACCTGTTATCAATGGTGCAGCCTTCCAATGCAGCTCATATTCATATAGATTTGTCAGGGTGCATGTTGGGTTATGTTTATCTGTTTCCTACAACAGGGAAATGGCGCTGTTGATTGTGTGGCTTGCCTTGCCCATCACCTGCCTGATAAAAGCAGGCTGTGTGTTTTACTGGCTTAGGCATTCTTTTGACAATTAACCAGCTGGCGGTCCTAGAATTTCTCCTTGTATCCATTTCTCCTCGTATTCCTTGTATCCATGTCTCTGCCTTAAGCCGTCTGTAACATAGGGCTTTATTTTTGTTCTAGACACAGTAAATGGATACAAGTTTGATTCACAAGGTAAAGGTACAGAATGGCATACTTGTTCCTTAGTCATTCAGGTCACTGTGTTGTTGTTTAAGATGTCTAAAGATATTTTGCCACTCAGTTGGGTTAATACGCATTTTTGAAGTAGCAGCTTTTGAGTGTATTATAATTGCTCACGTTATATCAAACCAGCTGAGCAATGCAATATTTACTTTTAAATTAAAAAGAAAATTATAATATAATAGATGCAAGATGTATGTAGCAATTTTCTTGTATGTAATAATAATTTACTTGACAGGTAGCCAGTGTAGAGATGATAAATCAGGGTTATGTGATCGTATTTCCTGGATCTGGTAAGGACTCCATTTAGATTCCATATGGAAACCTATAGTGAGCCCCAGTCATCCAGCACATGACCCAAGTCAGAGTACTGTATGCTTCATAAATGAAGCATACTTCAAAGGCAGAGAATGCATATGAAATCAGAATACATACATTGAGAATATGGTTTAGAACTCAGCCGTGCTTCACAGATGCTCAGGGTGAAGGTGAGATGAGTTTGAGGCATGCAGAGCTCAAGAGTGGGGAAAGAAAGCAGGCCATGTGCACTGTGTAGATTTCACAGTGCTTTCAGTGTATACAGGCAAAGAGAAGTCGTCTTCTGTACATTCACACAGTCCACCGGGCCTGACCGTGACTCCAGGCAGCTGTCTTCATTACAGCCCACACACTCCCTCAGGCCCACATGTGTTCCCTGCCATGGAAAGAAGCCATGAATAATGTAATTTACATGAAAGGGCACAGCCTGTTCTCTTCCTCTCTGCATAGTCATGTGCTGGACACTCATGGACGTTTTCAGTCTGTACATGTGACATGCTCTCTGATGAGTGCTGTGTAGGTACAGGGATAGTGTCAGGTTTTGATGCTATGGATTGGGCATTGCTAACTTTGTCATGATCCAATACACATTATATATGTACTGTATGCCGTGATTTAATAATTTAATGCATCATAGTGCCTTTGTCACTAGATCACAAATGTGATTGAAACTTCGTTTTTACTGGGAAATGCATATTTTATAGTTTGTGTTTATTTAGATGATCTGCTTAGTTTTTCTTTGAATTGTGGATGCATATGCTAAAATATGTAAATGCAAAAAATATCATGTGTGAATATTTCGGTATTACATGTACGATTGCATCAACACAGCCCTAAGCAATACTATATACTGTCATATACCATATATACCATATATGATTACCATATTCATGTACAGTACCATGATGTGTATGAGATATATACCATAATATTACTGTAAATTACTGTAGTATTACTGTAGTATTTTTTGTTTGTGCAGTGGCAACTGTTTATCATCTTCAGCCGTGTTTACCATGCACCGTCATCACCGTTTCGGGTCGGATTTACTGTCAGACCCTGAGGAAGAAATATCCGCCTCAGCAATATTTGATATTTGTTCCACCACTAGTTGACTGATCTTCCCATCCAATCCCTATAAATAGAGAAAATTATGTAATTTATTACTGCTTTCAGATACGTCACTTATTTATTAGTTCAAGATGTTAACGATCCACACACACAGAGGATCAGCTGGATTTTGGACAAAAAAACCCCAAAACCCTTCTGTCATCTTTATGTCAAAAATGTCAAAGCTATGTGGCTCTGCCTGTTGCCTGCTAGTTCTTCAGATTCATTATTTTACATATTATGTTGATCCTTCTACATTGTGTCAACTTTGTTTGTGTGCATACATATGTGTGGGTGAGTGAACACAAGGTAGACCTTGATTTCTTGATCACTTGTTTCGGTAAAGATGGCTAAACACACAGTTTACACCTACTGCAAACTCACCCACACGCATGCTTGCGTTAATGCCAGTACACGCTAATGGCGAGTGCCCACTCATTCGACTTTGCTCTGATTGACAGTCTGTTTGTATTTGCCATCAAAGACTAATGGGTTTGTTCTCCAGCAAGGTCATCGTTCCTATCTGGGGCCCTGCAAAGAGGGGCCCCTGTGGTGCAGCACACAGACACACTTACATGTACACGTAAGCACACATACACACAGTTCCAGTAAGGACTCCTCCTCTCCTCTCCTCTCACCAGTTCACCAAAAAGACCCTTTGAAATCAGCAGGAGTTTAGCTGTTACTGGAAAAACTGCTTATACTAATCCAGCCCTTTCACCCTTCTATTATGCTGCTGCATTTTTAACTATTTATATTAAACAGTTTTTAAATTACATTGAAGTCATTTTCTTCTTCAAATTGCTTCATACTTAAACGAAGAGTCTCTTGTAGTTCTTGTAGAAAGGTTCAGTTAAACTGTTCTTTTGCAAAAGCAGAAAGCTGCATTACAAGATACTGACAAAGTATCTATGTGGAAGCCATTAAAGGGTTTGATAGCTTTTTAAATTTACGGACTATCAATTTCACAAAACAATTGAAGATTTTAAATGCTGCACTGAGAATTGCAGAAATTTAGCAGAATGAACTTGTGAATTGTTTTTTGAACCAGTTTTTTTTGGACTAAACTTGCTTCCTAACACTGGAACTTTTAGATGTTATTATCCCATTGAGTTTCATCTCTTTGGCTGTTGTTGACTGTTACTCTCATAATGTTGTTCAGAGAGACATTGCTTACACTTCATTAGCATAGAGTTTCTGTAGCCCAGCTAGTAGAGCATGGCGCTTATAATGCTAAGGTCATGGGTTCATTTCCCAGAGAACTTATGCAAAATGTGCTGTATGTTGTTCGGACAAAAGAAATGCATTTTTTGTTATGGATTTATCCATCTCTAACTCCAGTTGCTGTCAAAACATCAAACACCAGCAGTTCTGGAATGTTCTTCAGGATGTGACATAGTAGTGATGAGTAGTGGTGAGGCCCTTGGCAGCTAATGAAGAATTAACTGTAGAATTCATTACAGTCGTTGTGTGATTTATGCTGGCCGAAGCATTGCTGAGCTGACTGCTGCTGTCTCAGAAGTATGATGTCTTTACCAGCCATTACCCAGACCTCCGGTACTGTGAGGGAGAGAGACAGAATAAGACAGAGACCGCAGTGGAAAATTCAGCAGCACAATTGGATCTAAATACATTTCTTCCAGTGAATCTGTAAATGGGCCGATGGGGGGTTTGTGTCTGGTTTACGTTAGACTACCTACAGTAGTGAAGATTTTAAGCCTGGAGTTGCGGAAGTAAGATTCTGCAGGACATTTTGAGCTTTTAATGGAATGTCATTGGCAACTTGAAAAATTTAAAAATGTTATATAAGTCATTCCTCAGGTTATCTGAGAAAGCAGGAAAGAAGATGTGTTATGCAGTGTTGCATTAACTATGGGCAGATCACGAATTCATGAAACTCATTATTTTATTTAAATAAAGTATGCTTATTTATTTACTTATTTATTTGACCATTTTGTCTACCTGGTAAACAATTAAATTAATACATTTAATAATTCGTTTTTTTTGTTGTTTCATTTGATGCTGCAAAAAATTTTACGGTTCACATTTGTTTCAAGGATGCAAACAAAAGAGCCTTCTGAATGTTTCTGATATATTTCTGAGTAAATGATGCAGCCAGCAGACAAATGAACAGTAGAAAATGAGTGTTTATTTTGAGTAAAGCCTCAGAATTGAGCTTGAGGGGTTTGTAGCAAGAGGTCTATTGGAAAAACTGCAAGCAGGTATGTGATGTCACGACTGGTGATCTCATCAGCCAGAGCGGGTGAGGGATATGAGAATGATTTGGTTGTAAATCAGATCTGATGGGAAGCTCACAAAGCAATAGGAGAGTTTCCATGCTGCTTGAGTCCTTGCCAGTCCACCATAACAGCCTGTCTGGACTCTAGTTCCATTACCCACAACCCTCAGTGTACCTTGCCAAGTGGGCCGGCACTTTTTGGACGGTTTGCTTTGTTTGTTTCTATGTTTTATCCATTGCTGGTTTGTATCCAGCAGTTAAACTGACCTCGTGGTTACCAATGAGAACTAAATAATTTCTGTTTGTTTAGCTTACTGTAATATAAGCATATTCACAGTTGCATATTTTTGTTTATTAGAAGGCAGAATGTGCACAAATGTTGCACATTTTCGCTCTGCGCTCTGGGCTGATTTTAAGGAACAATTCTGAGGAATTCCGTGCAGTGGGTTTAAACGTGATGAAATGTGTTAAATGGAACTGAGAGCATGGCACTGTTGTTCAGAGCTGAAAGCATAACCAGGTTGGCCAACATATTTAATAAATTAACACGCCGGAGTGGGAATTTTCTGAAGAAGAAGAACAGTTCTGTAGTAATTTCCTGGAGCTTTATTTAGAGTTCTGTGGGACTTCTGTAGAATTTGTACAAATATTTATTTGTTTTGTCTACTCGCCAGCAGAATAGCATACAACAATTATCTACACATTAGAATTTTGTAAACAAGTTAACTCATTAGAATGTTTTTCTGGTGTTTTATTAACAATAGCGGGTCTTATGTCTTGTCTCGTCTTATCTTGTTTTGTCTCATTGTCTCAAGACATTGTGTGTGTAATGTGTATGAAACATTTGTGTTTAGTTATACTAAAAATAAACTCCTATTATTGGTAGAATGGAACTGTTATATGTGGGTAGCATGCTGGGGTATTTAACTGTTTGTTTTCTCTTGTTTACACACAGGGCCTGCAGAGGTTCCAATGATGTCACCAAATGGATCCATCCCACCCATCCACGTGCCACCTGGCTACATCTCCCAGGTGAGTGCTGAGATTTGTGTCTCAGTGGAAGACAAAGTGAGAAAAGTAAAAAAAAAAAAAGCATATGTTCTATAGAATAAAAAGGTCCCTCCCCCAATAACATTTGCATATGACTAGCAAGTAGCTAATCCTGATTCATGACTGTGTGGCTATTTAAAAACAAAGGGAAGAGTTATGGTGTTTTCCACCCTGACTTCCTGTTTCAGTAGGCATCAACACAGGAAAGAACAACTGCGCTTATCAAGCAATTTTGTCTGGCCTTTAGGAGTATTCAGAGTGTTTTAATTTTTAACACAAAAATATTTGTCTTACTTAACAGTGGCCACAAGCTTGATTACCACATATCCTTTCACCTATTAAGTGAGACTTATTGATCTTATATGATCTATTAGACGTTGTACAATAAGCTCTTTCCAAACCACGTTTTGATCCCTATCTGGCTGATTAAATGACATGTAGAGAGTGCTCATCTGGAATGTGCTTTCCAAACCTCAATCCTTATCTCTCCTATGATCGGACAGGCATGAAAGCAAACCCTTGACCAGTAGTTGTTTAAAAGATATGATCAGCGCAGCAACAGATCTGGGCCTGGAGCCTGATGGTCACATTACATCTACATCCATAGCCTCCACAGCAAGCCAACAAATGGCACCCTGGCTCTGTGCAAGTGTTACAATGGGCTGTTCACAGCTGTAAATGCTAGAACAGATGTCTTCAACTTTTTCAGGAACAAAGACCCATTGATTGGAGTGATGAATCACGGAACTGTTAAATATTTTAAAACAATCTATGCCTGAACTTCAGTTAAATTGTATTCTATAGTGTTGTGTTTTTGATTAATGCATTCTTTGAAGGGCTGTTCAACATTGTATTATCTAAATACAGGTTAAAATGTCACTGGGGGCCAGGCAAAATTGGAGCCCCATTTGACCCTGCTCAAGATTATAACCAGCATTGAGTAAAGGTTGTTTTCTGGTGATGTTGTTTCCCAGAAAGCCAGTCAAGAATGCAAACAGATTAGGCATTTGTTGACATAGTTTCCTGACCTTTCCTGTACTCTGTACTCTTAATAGGAAAACAGAAAGATTAGCCTAATTCCATTAGTCATCTCACCACACCTGCAGTAGTGAGGAATTTGCTTATTGTCCAAAAATCTTGAACAATACTTGTGCTTGGGTTTAATTTAGACCAGTACTAGTTGGGAATGGGAAACACAGTCTGTGTGTTGTATTCACCTCATGACAGCAGACCCGCAAACCTATCTGGTTTAAGGTAAAGTAGTTGTTTTAGCAGGGTTCTGTCTAGGGGTATAACAGTATTCAAAACCGAAGCAAAAAACACAGTACGGTAATCTCATAGCATACCAAACACCCCCTGCTTCCCCGAGGCCAACCATTGTTAAGGTTGACCTCACTTTACCTTATGTCACAAAACAAAGTTTTATTTCCTGACATTTGATTAAATAAGAATTATCATACTTTTAAAACCTAATTTTAGCTGTATTGTTTCCCCAGGGCCTAAATTTTAGAACGGGATTGTGGGTACTGTGCACCTTAATTTCTTTTGCACAAATAATTCAAGAAATTCCTGCAAACATTTATGAACTTTATGAATTAAACCACACAGATAACCAAATCAAATAAATACTCACTGTCACAATACTCACTGATTTTACTCACTGTCGTAAAAGACGCTGTCACTCCTCATATGTCACATTTCACAATCTCGGCTAGTCTGATGTCTCACATAGGCATGCATGATGAAACTAAGACTCTGTAATTGCTGGAAGTCTGAATGCAGATCAGGCCTGAACTTGATGGAGGAGTAGATAATCACTCCTCACATCCTCTCTCACACTGCTGTCTGCTGATTGATAGGCCTGTCAAACACTTTTATGTACTGTACACACACACACACACGTAAACACTCTCAGGGTCAGCAGGTCAAGCAGATGGTTTAGGGTTCAAGGATCTACATGTCCTACTAACAGGTGAATTTCAAGATATGTCCAACATTTCTTTTCGATATTAGATACATTTTTACTTTTGAAGGCACTTTTGCAAGCAGCTTTTTAGCATTGTTAAAAAAAAATTGCAAGTGATTTCAAATGTTTTACTTTACTATATGTTGAAGTCAAATGAAGTCAAACTGACATTTCCTGGGGAATTGGACCCGACAGCTCAAATTATAAATCATTATTATAACCTTACCGCTGTCAGTCAGGGTAAGGAGATCTGTTTTGTATTTTTAACCAAGAAGAATTTACAGGTTGCAGCTTTAAACATATTCCAGATTGTGTCGTATTCACAAAACCAAGCACTGTTTGCCTAAACTAAAAGAGATGGTTTTGTTTTTGTATATGTTTTTATGATTGATTGTATTTTTGTTAACAGTTAATCATCAAATTTTTAAGCATATAAATGAGCGGCTTAACACTACTCATGGATTTTAACAGTTCTAAGCATCATCTGTTGTTCTTTCTAAAGGTGCTGGAGGACAACACGGGGGTCCGGAGAGTCGTGGTCACCCCTCAGTCTCCTGAATGTTACCCTCCCAGCTATTCCCCAGCTATCTCTCCCACTCATCATTTACCCCCATTCATGGCCCCCCCACCCTTTATCCCCAACTCACACACGGCCTTCTACCCACCCGTCAGCCCGGGGGACATTCCACCCCACCAGTACTACCAGCATCATATCCCACCTATGTACAGTGAAGGTACGCGTGTCTATAATCACTGACTTATTCTGTTTGCTAGGATGTCACCATAGCAACATTTTAGTAGATGATACCAAACCAGTGAAATTTCATAACTGTCAATTGCGATTTCAATACTACAGCAAAAGCTATATGCTGAAAAATTAAAAAATATGAAGTAAAATAAATATTAACGATTTACATTAAAACAATGTATTTGTAAATTATTTTCAAGTAGGTATTCAATTGTTCATGCTGTTATGTCCCTCACAAAGATTTTTTGAACAAGAAATGTACCGTACCATAACCAGTACAGATATTTACAAATGTTCAATATAAACCAAATTAATTTATTCACTTATAGTGAAGTGCCTGTTTTGAATTGATTATGTTGTGGCAGAGATTATTCCAGTGTATGGGATGAACTACATTGGACGAGATGAGCAGTACAAACATCCACCAAAGAAGATGAAGGACCGACTGGAGCGTCAGAACCGTCTCAACAGCCCCCCCTCCATCTATAAAAACAACATGGGCAACAACATGTACAATGGCTACAGCAAGATCCATGGAAATGGAGGAGGGGGAAGTAGTCCTGGAGCTAAAAAAACAGGCCGCGGAGCTCGCAGTAGCCCCAGGTCCGGCGAACCCGACACACAGGGTAAGAACTTTTGCAAACATTTCATTGTCATTTTTAAAACATTATTATTTTGTTTATTATGTTACTATTTTTGTATGTGCTCCTGTAAATGAGGAGAATTTAAAACTGATCTGTGTCATTTTCCAAGTCCATTATTTTCTGCCCTTGGCTTTAGATATATATGTCCTTGTTCTGAGGTATAATACACTTTAGATGTTCTTGTTCTTGCACAATGTAAAGAGAAGGTCAGGTTACAAACACAAAACTTCAGTAGCTGGAGCACAGTGATGATTAATTTCTTTTGTGTGCCAGAAATTCTTAGCAACGTTTACCCAAGACATTATAGATGTTATTGCGGTTACATAAAATCATCTCGTACATGGCCAGGATGTTTAGCTATGATCTATCATAGCTTCTATTAGACATCTGTAATGCATGTTCTCTCAGTCTACACACAATGTTTTTTTCTCGTCTTGTTAAAAATAAAGAAAAAGATAGGTGCATTAATAGTAAATGGGTAAAGGGTAAAGGGGTTGCTTGTGCCGTGAAAGCCACATAGCTGGGAAAGGCCGAGGTACTATTACTTTTCCAGCACCCACAATGTGGCCCTTGTTGCCCAGGTTGGGCCTCTGCTGAAAGGCGGCTCACATACCTGTGGAGTCACGTTCTCTCCATGAAGGGGTGCATGACCGCCGATCTTCACAAGTTCCACATGTGCTTTATCAGGCCCCCTGAAGCGTTATTTGGAAAAGAGCTGCATTTGAGACATTCTCCTTCCATTTTCCACTTTCAAGGATGGTTTGACGTAAACATTTTTCCATTTTGGACCAAAATGGTCCATCCATGGTCCAACGCTTTAAACCCGCACCGGTTCTCCAGAAGGCTGTTTCTGTTGTTATACAGGGTCTTGTACAGTACCAATATTTATTTTTGGCTTAAGATTAAGATAACGTGTTTAAATTATTCAATATTAAAATACTTTCTTCTATGCTAGCTTTGTATGTTGAGACGTCTATTAGAAGAGTGGGTGCATTCAACAGTCTGCAGGCAAGAGCGGCAGTAGCGGCAGTAGCTCCATTTTGCCCCTCAGTAAACATCTGCGTTCAGTATTAGTCTGTGTATCTCTTGTCTGTGACATTGTCTATAAACTGTGGCAGTGTATGTAGCATTGTATGCAGGTGTTGTAAGATAGGACTCACATGTGGACTGACATCATGGAAACATGATTTGTCTGCTGCAAGCGCAAGCTGTCTGTCCTTCGATCAGCTCATGATAGGCTTTCGTAATTTAACAAGCTGAACAAGGTGACTTCTTTTCGAATACATCCATATGGTGTTTTGACACACTCACACACTTATGGGGACATTCCATAGACATAATGACTTTTATACTGTACAAACTGTGTATTCTATCCCCTAACCCTCACCCTACCCCTAAACCTAACCCTCACAGAAACCTTTCTGCTTTTTCACAGTTAAAAAAATAGCATAATTTAGTATGTTTCATAATCAGTTTCCCTTGTGGGGACCGCTGGCTTGTCCATGTACACACACACAGACACACGCACTTAGAGTTTCTTCAGGATCAAAGGCAAATCCCAGTTGTGGCAGAGTTTTTGGTAGATAAGAGTTGTATTTGTTTGTGAAATTATTTCTTGCTACTTCAGCCTGAAATCTTAAATTACTGGTTTAATCTGAAATCTTAATTGCTGGTTAGCTAGTTAGCTGGTTAGTTTTGGATGGTTGTTTTGTCTTTCATATAAAAATTGACAAATTGAAAAATTCAGTCGCCAAGGTAGGCCAGATGTGGATGAGACAGTACATACAAAATTTGATTTTGTTAGCAAGTCCGATGTTTAGCACTGTTTGCTAAAAATGTGATTTTGCATGTGATGAAATCTGATTTGTTTGGGTAGTCATGTCTGTAGTATTTGATGCATCTACATTGATTGCTATAGTGTAAGCATCAGTGTCAAGAGGCTTTCACATATAATTTTGTGTAGTTGTTAATGTGGAAAGGATTTCTGGAACTTTTGCCTCTGGTTATGTCAGTGATGCATCTCACTGTTATTTTGGAGTATAAGTGACATCATTTTACACTGCTACTGTATCATTTACTCATTTACTATTTACTATATAGTGATTGTCATAGCATGCTATATGAGGTGAAAGAGCAAAATAAGTATTCAAAAGCAGCTCTGAATAATTTTGTTAAATTTAAAGCCACACACACACACACAAATATATATATATATATATATATACAAATTTTTTTGTGCACTTTTTTGTGCACGAGACAGCAAAAACAAAACAGATTTGAGCCTGTCTGTACAAAGCACAAGTGTGGTCACCCGTGGTGTTGAATGAATGGGTGATAAAGGACAAAATGAACTGAGGCCTCTCACTCATTTTACTCACTGAGGGTTAAGGCCATCTGTGCCACTGCAGCATTGCTCCCAGGCATAAATCATCATGTACCGCACATAACACATGCAGACTGCACGGCTCCCCATGCCACGCTGGAGATCAGGTTAAGATTTTTTCCCTTTTTATTAGGAACTCAGAACAATGTGATTATACTGAACAAGAAAGAGAGTGAGTGATGGAGAACAAAAGGGAAGACATTCCAGCTGTCTGAAATATTTTGTTGTTGGCATAGCAGCTTGAAGGTCCAGGTCTACCAGACACAGCTGGAGCTATGAAAACAACTCAGCCTATCTTCTCTCAGCACCTCGCTTGGAAGTTCTTGCTCAAACCACTCCGTTGGCCCAAACACGCTCACCTCAGCTCATGAAGATCAATTACATAACACAGGAAGCCACATCCCTGGGCCCATCAGCTCCTTAGTTCCTAAGTTGCAAGGAGTTCTTTTTTTACTACTCTTCCTTCATAAACTACATCAGGCTGAGGCCATGCCTGTGTATAGAGAAAGACTGGCCATTAGATTAACCTCCCCAAACCCTCTCATGATCTCAGGCTCACAGCGCTTTAACCTTAACTCCTTTTTGTCTCCGACTCCCCTCGCATGTTTGCATGGACTCAAGCAGAAACAGATGTTTTTTCCTGCTCCCCTTTAGCACTGAGCACTTCCATCAGCCACGTGCTTACACTGCGTCATTACCGATCAAAAGCAACAGATGTTCCCTAATCCTCCATCTTGGCTCTGCGTCAGTGCCACAATAGTAACAGTCCTGTCTCCCATATTTAATCTTTCATAACATATGAGTCACTATGTAAAGTTTATGCCCTGTGGTCAATTTGATAGCAATATGTTATGCCGCAACAATGGATGATGCAACCAAAACGGATGGGAAGGTCGAGGGAAGATAAGAGCTGATAACCGGATACCAACTTACCGTCTAATTAAACATGACCTTTTGATTATTCACTGGTGCTGATTTGTTCCTTTATAGTTGGCACGCTAGATTCTTCAACTATCATGACGGTAGAAGCCTAAATTGTTCAGGACGTCCAATAGAAGGAGGTTCCTAAAAGTGTGGTAATCTGCTTTTCAAGAAGTTGCCACAGACAGGGCCGAACAGTCTGCCAAAATCACATTTTTTTCGGGAAAGTCACTCTTACTGCTCCACTGTTTCTGTGGAACTCCACAAAGAACATTCCTTACACTTCCCAGGAAAACTTTGCTTTGGTATCCTGTGAATACTTTAGAACATACAAATCTAATAGATCTGAGCACTAAAAATATGTGGGCAAAAAAATGTGTTAAGTAACATCAAATGAAAGGCAGTTTCTTTCTCTGCCTCTGCAGCTCTGTCTCTCTCCTTTTCCCCTGTATTCCTCCTTTCTTTTCTCTTCCAACTTGCTCCATTCTTTCCAGTTCTTTTCCAGAAAGCACTGGCTTAT
>JAZGTI010014989.1:0-13722 GCA_036877585.1 Botia kubotai
TTTTCATAGGCTTTCTTGCTAAGTTTATGCAAGGAGCTTAAGTAACACTGAAACAACTAACACGTTACTGATCATGCCTGAGAGCATATAATGACAATCAATTTAAGAATGAACGGCACTTTGCAATGCATTTCTTTTTGAGGATATTAAGTTTCTTACATTAAGAAATGCTGACGCTCCGTAAAACCATTTGCAAAAAGCGTTTCCTGCTAAGAGCATGATATTATCGTTGAATGAAAACAGGGAACGTTATGTATAGCAAAGTGAAACCGCTTTTGAAACCTTTTATTTCTTTCACTAGACTTGTGAATTCCTCGTGGAAAACTTCTAATTAACACTGAAAATACTTGCAAAGCAAATGTCTTTGCAAAGTTAATTTTTGTCATTTTATTCATTTAATAAGAAAACGTCAGCTGTGAAACACACTTATTCACTAGCTGTGTGCTTTTTTTACATTGCAATGTTCATATCTGCAGTGAAACTGGTTTGATTTATTTTCTGTTCATGTTCTTGCATGGAAACGTTAACGGTAGAATACCACCTGAACAGCGCAAATGTTTTTGCCAAGACCTTTCGCTAGGTATTGCATTCAACAAATAGCGTCATCTGTACATGCAATCGTATTATCTTCCTCCTTTTATTCAGTCTCTTTCAAGGTCCTTAACAGGAATACATTCTCTTGCACCAAGGTATATTCTCGTCAGGCAGTTTTATTGTTTCAGAATTTGACTTTTATGACGCTTTTGCAAATTGCTTATTCTTCTAGCGTTGTTAATTTCGAGTGGAACACAACTCAATCCTGAAACCACCAGCAAAACACATGGGTTTACGATCCTGTCATTGCAGTCAAAACAAAGCAACCTGCGATTGCTTGCAATCGCTGTCTAAGCTAGATTCCTGCATTTCTTAAATTGATTCACTTACATATGGTTTTGCATTTTCATAGGGTTTGTTGCTAAGTTTATGCAAGGAGCCTAAGTATCACTGAAACAACTAACACGTTATTCATCATGCCTCAGAGCATATAACGACAATCAATTTAAGAATGAACTGCACTTTGCAATGCATTTCTTTTTGAGGATATTAAGTTTCTTACATTGAGGAATGCTGACGCTCCGTAAAACCATTTGCAAAAACCGTTTCCTGCTAAGAGCATGATATTATCGTTGAATGAAAACAGGGAACGTTATGTATGGCAAAGTGAAACCGCCTTTGAAACCTTTTATTTCTTTCACTAGTCTTGTAAATTCCTCGTGGAAAACTTCTAATTAACACTGAAAATACTTGCAAAGCAAATGTCTTTGCAAAGTTAATTTTTGTAATTTTATTCATTTAATAAGAAAACGTCAGCTGCGAAACACAATTATTCACTAGCTGTGTGCGTTTATTACATTGCAATGTTCATATCTGCAGTGAAACTGGTTTGATTTATTTTCTACTCATGTTCTTGTCATTGCACAGCATGGAAACGTTAACGGTAGAATACCACTTGAACAGCGCAAATGTTTTTGCCAAGACCTTTCGCCAGTTATTGCATTCAACAAAACGCGTCATCTGTACATGCAATCGTATTATCTTCCTCCTTTCATTCAGTCTCTTTCAAGGTCTTAACAGGAACACATTCTCTTGCACCAAGGGAATTCTTGTCAGGTAGTTTCTTGTTTCAGAATTTGACTTTTATGACCTGCCCTTGCAAATCGCTTTTTTTCTAGCTTTGTTAATTCTGTGTGGAACACAACTCAACCCTGAGACCATTAGCAAAACACATGGGGTCAGCAGATCGGGTGGAGTCTGGGAGCTCATTCCACATAGAAGGAACAGAACACGTGATCGTCTTAGAGAGCAATCTGGTACCTCATTTTGGGGAAACAATCAGATTTCGCTCATTTACAAACCGTAGTTGGCAGGAGGGGGTATATGTCTGTAGGAGTGAGTTGAGCTTGGAGGGTGAAGTTTGGGTGACTGCCATAAGGGGCAAGGTCAGAGATTTAAATGTAATGCGGCAGCTACAGGTAGCCAATGGAGTGAGATCATAACGGGTGTGACATGGTCTTTCCATGGTTGATTGAAGACCAGATGTGCTGCAGGTTTTTGGATCATTCACAGGGGTTTGGTTGCATTGGCTGGAAGGCCATCCAGAAGGCATTGCAGTATTCCAGCCTTAATATTACGAGTTCTTGGTTAAGAAACTGCTTTGTGTGCTCGGACAAGAAAGGTCTGATTTTCCTGATGTTGTAAAGCACATACCTGCATGACCGAGGGATTGTTGCAATGTGGGTAGTGAACTTCAGTTGGTCATCAAACACCACCCTTTTAAGTCACTTCATACTTGGTCAGAAAAATAGAAGAGACATTGAAAATGCTAGACTGTGAACAGATTCTTGGTATCTCGAATGGTGTTGCCATGGCATAAAATCAATTTATGCCAATAAATGGAACAGGAAGTGTCTCATATCTTCTGCATGCATTGAGTGATTTTACATCACACTTGAGAAATACATCACAATCACATTCAAATACATCACTGATCACAATGACATGGATATTGTGAGTCACAGTTATAGTGCCACCAACTGGCAGCAGCCAGTGCCACTTAAAATGGACTCCACTTATTTACTGCGTTAAATGTTAGTGCCCACTGTGCATTGTTTTCAGAGAAGCTGCTTGTGGCAATGCAAATTTAGGATGTAGAATAACTCAAGTGCAGAGATAAAAAGTTTAGGAAGTTGTTTTCTTAATAGAATTCCAGTTTAAATGTCCAGTAATAACCTTCCATATATACCTGAAGCATACTCAGACCACTAAACTACTTTTGTTCTGAGAAAACATTATCAGATATATGTGTTTCATACACAGGTAGGCTAATCCTGAACAGTCACCTACAATATTGACCCAAATACTACTCTTAAATTAAGTGTACCCACAGGCTCAACAATTGCAAAACTGCTATGTGTGCCTGTAAATAAGGTGTAGCCCAGCCCATAGCTCTACATACATCCGCTAGTGAGGCACCTCTAGCCAGGCGTCCCTGTGATTGGTAGGTCATAGCAATGGCCTTTGCCATCCAATCAGCTAACCTTTGTTTGAAGACAGCCTACTCCTTCTGCTGACCTCCGAAGCAAACAAATAGCTTGTCAGAGCACCTTAGGCTCTTCATGCATTCCAGGTAAATGTGTAATGCATGCACTGGACACAGCACATTTGGTAGTGCCTGGTCCCGGATGTAGCCAGGTCGGGGTCTTAAAAGCACATAGCAGAAGCCAGCCTGAACTCCAGGCAGTCACTGGCCGCAGGGAAGGCCTGCATTACGTTAAGATCAGCTTCCTCTAGGGGCTTGAAAGGGGCCCTCAGTGGTCCTGAGAGATCCCAACAGGCGATGAAGCAAGGTCTAGGAGGGTATAATCGCAGCTCTGAAGAACCGCCATGTAGGTCTTAAGAGTAGTGGGAGACAGACAGCCGTGCTGAGGGAAGTCTCGGACAGTGAATACCACAGTGGGCAGTGGGTTGACTCAGCAGAAGCAAAAAGGCCTACCTGGGCTTCTCTGAACCTCTCCCAAATCAACTGGACTGTGCAAGAATGGAGTCGCCACTGCCTCCCAGCTGAAACCTGCCAGGACAGCACATCAGCTGTGAGGTTGAGGTGACAGGGCTGTGAGTGGCCTTATTGTGGAAAATTGATCACTCAATGCAGCCAGAAAAACTCTCAGTCAAGGGTTCCAGTTACCAAAAACTAAAAGGAATGGCAGTAGGAAGGTAAAGTCTCGCGTCACGCCATTCTATGCCTCGAACCGAGCATAGAAGTTGTTCAGCGTATCGGGGAGGCATCACTATCAGAGGCAGGTGATGTTGTCCTGTAGTTGGTGATGGCCTGGATGCCCTGCCCCATGCGCTGTGTCTTTGCTGGCTTCGAAATGGTTGTGGTTTTTTGAGCGTGTGTGCGCTTTGCCTTTCTGATACCCCTGAACAGTTTGGCCCTCGCTGTTCTTAGGGCCACTCTGTCGCCTGCTCCTCAGTAACGCACACACCTCTGCAGACATCCACGGTTTCTGTTGGCACAGAACAAAGTTAGCCCATCTAGCTAAATGGTGGCATCCAGAACTCTGTCCCTGAGCCACGTCTCTGAACTCACGCCGCATAGTTTGCTGGAGTCGGATGTAATCCAATTTATTGTCCAGGGAGCAGACATTGGAGAGCAGGATCAATGAGATAGCCAGCTGGCTAGCATTTGTTTTTAGCCTAGAACGGACCCCCACCCTTTTGCCTTGCTTCCGCTTTCTCATGCACCATTTGCGACGTCCCCTCCCCCGGTCATCGGCATCAGCTGCACACTACTGTCGCGCTGCCATCTTGGGGAACTACCCCAACAATTAGAAGGGGTATCACACCTGAATGAGAAGGTCCTGGCTTAGAGGAATGCACCAGGGAGGAGCTGTAGGTACAGTAGGTGGTCTCGTTGGAGGCAAACAGGTCTACCTGGGCCTTCCCGAATCAAGTGGTTGATTCGAGTGGCACAACAGCTGTTAAGGATGCCATATGCCCCAGGACCATCTGTTTAGTTTTAGTGGGACTGCTGACCTGTTTCTGAATGTGTCCAGGCAACCCAGCCCTGAAGGTGCCCTTTCCTCTGGGAGGCAGCCGTCATTCAGAGCAGTACCAACTTCATGCTGAGAAAAGAGATGCTCTTCACAGAGGTGAGGTTGCTCTTTTCCCAGCTGACATGAACCCCTAATCGGTGAAGTGCTGATCCTGTGCTCACACAACTGATCCCACGAATGGGCCAACAAAAGCCAGTCATCAAGATAAAAGTGTATGAAAATGCCCTGCCTTTAGAGGGGCAAGAGCTGTCTCTGCAACCTTTGTAAAAATGCAAGGTGACAGGGCTAGATCAAAAGGGAGGACCCTGTACTGGTGTGCTCGTCCCTCAAAAGCAAACTGCGGGAATGGTCTGTGCTGGAGGAGGATCTCCTCCCCACCATAGTTACCTGCTTCAGTACCCTTCCAGTGGACCATCCTGAGAAAGTAGGGCTGCCAACTGAAAGAGGGCTGGAAAGACCCAGCAAGAGAGGAAATGGCTCCTTTCATGAAGTAGTGGGCACCAGCACCATGCAGGGCACCAGCAATAATGGAGGCGGAGATGGGCCCGCCCCACACCAAGAAGACTCACTCCCTGGTTCGCCCATCTTAGGGCCATTTCGAAACCTTGGAAGGGTTCTTAGTGGCCTCTTGGTGGGCAGATGGCCTCCTGTGTGAACGCCAGCAGGGCAGCAGGAGGACAGGTATGATAAAAAGCTGACTGCGTCAAGGGCCTCGCTGATCTGAAAGAGGCAGATCACAGTGAGGCAGGATGTGTTTAATAACCTCAGTCTACTTTCTCACTGCTGACACTTGCCCTCAGGTGCTTCTTCTGGACCACTAGTGTGGACATTGTCCTACCCAGAGCATGCGCTGTAACCTTAGTCACCCTAAGACCGAGGTAGGTCATGGTGCACAGTTCTTGCATGGTCCCTGGGTAAGTCCTATCTTTATGCAGGGCCTTTAGGGCTTTAGCCTGATGAACCTGAAAGATAGCCATAGCATGCAGGGCAGAGGCAACTTGTCCTGAAAGCCCTCGCAACCAGGGAAGAGGTAAAATTACAAGCAAGGGAGGGGAGCCTAGGTTGGTTCCATCATGTGGCAGCATTTTTTTACAGGCACATTAATCTCGAGATATCCCATTGAGGGCAGTACCATGAAAGTTGGTGAAAATCCAAATTTAAAAGACAATGATGAAGTGGGAGCTCTTTTTTGTTATGTAATTTGTTCTTTAGACACTGGATAACCTGTTGAAGCACCCTGGGGAAGTTCAGTTTAGGACAAGGATGAGGCAAACAGCCGCTGATAATGCTGTAAGTCCAGCAGGATGACAAGAACAACGTTTTTTTCTTCTGAAAGAGGCATCATGATAAACAGATCAACCGTCTGCTGGCTCCAAAAAGTCTGAGCAAATGATGCACGCCAGCTTCCTTATATCCGGGATGAAGACTGGCATGCAGGTACTAAGTATTATACATCTGTTAAACTGTCAATCCAAAACAAAATATATGATTTATTACCACCTGTTTTATGATCTGTCAGTCAAAGGTTTGTATATGTCATTCTACATGTTGTATTATTTATTGACTTTTTTTATGTTGCTCTAACTGGATCTGACCCTCACCATGTGGAACTGACCTTACCTTTCCTTCCTTCCTTCTTTACTTCCTTACCCCCAGCGCCTTTGTGAGCAAGTAGGTGTGAATGACTGTGATGCGGTACAGTGTGGATCTGGGTGAGAAGCGATCATGCGATAACCCCTACCTCATTTTCCCAACTAAAAACTAGCCTTTATTTTACAATTATGTTTAGAGTGATCTGCATGGCTTTGGTGATAAGCTGCTGTACATCGGTAAATAGGATGGTATGACACCTTGTATGAGATACAGGATTGTCGCTGATCACTGTTAAAAGAACCCAGAAGTTTGTTTTTAGATTTTTGCTGTGATGACAACACAAAGCTTTGAGAAAACACATTCCCTATTACGTCTGATAAGCACAACAAATACTATGGCATGAAGTTTGTGTTTCAGTGGAAAGACCCACCCAGGAGATCACAACTGTGATGACAGAGAATGCCGCTACCCAATAAGAGCCTTTCCCTCTGTCACATGACAAAAGTTGGCTGGATTCTGTACAGAATTGGTTTACCACAACCTAAACTTCCTCACAAAGTCAATACAAAGGCATTGCTTAAGCTACAGGCTGTGAAAGTATTGAAGCCGCAGATGCTATTTTTTGCTATTATGTGTAACCAAACAAAAATGATTAAAAATTAATAAAATTATTATAAAATGATTGAACAATTATATAGATTATGATATCTTAGCTTCGGTAACAGGGTTAAAAATAACATTTAACTTAAAAAGGAAAGAGGAGTAATGAATTTCATAAAGTAAAGGATTTGTTTGTATTTGTTGGTGTTCGAGGCTCCACTCCTGTGGCTGTTAATGGTATTGTAGATGTAGTATTTTGTCTCTCTTCACTACTGTGGTTATGTACGTTTTTTCACCCTCTTACTTATTAATGTATTAATTGAGGAAATAATATGTTTTATGTGAATATTTTTACCACAATTGATTGAATTGACGGATTTGAACATGAGTATTTAACGTATTTAACACTTTAACATGGTTATTGAGGTCATTATAAATGTATTGAATTTCCTTGTGCATTCACGATCGAGAGCGAGTGCATTTCATGTGGCCGTTATTTCTGTCTTAAAATTTCTGATAATTAATTGTAATATAAGTCAGGTAAAAGTGTCATTACTATCTTTCTAGTCCTTACTATCTTTACAATCTTTTCTAAAAATCTTAACTGTAGAATCCTTTCTTAACTGTATAGAAGCCCCGACAGACCTAATGTAGGCCAAAGACTATCCTTTTTTAACTGTATAAAAGCCCTGACAGACCTCATGTAGGCAAAATCAAGGAACAGGCAATGGTCAGGGCAGGCAGCAAACAGTTCATTCGTGTAGCAAATGTGTGTGAGCTCGGTCCCAGACTTCTTCACTGCGCTGTAGCCAGTCGGTGACTGACTGTGGTGGTTTAATGTATTTGTCAAAAAAGTCAGCGTCTGTTTTTTTCCAGATAGACCATCCCATGAGACATTTAATCAGCAGTCCATTGGTTCTTAATTGACATTGAGTTGGCCCAATCACATCTTTAAACAATTCGTCTTTTGGGCTCTGCGTGAGCATGCAGTGTCAGTGTACTTAAAACAGTCAGAGAGAGATGCAGAGGAAACGCAAGGGAAGCACCGATAAATTGCATGAAATAAAGAAACAGGTCCTTCAGACAGACGTTGTAAAATGTGTAAAAATAACATGTTTTCTGCGGCAGCAGGACCTTCATCAGCTGATGATGGTGGTGGTGGTGGCATTGGCAGCACCTGCACACACAGCGAGGAGGATAAGAAGAGGGAGAAAGATGAGGGAGAAGTGAGTGTAGTGCATGTGGTAAGCAGAACTGCTTTCAAAACACTTAGGGGCTGAGAGAGAGAGAGCACTCCCTGCTCTCAATGACTATTTAATGCTATAGTATGGAAAACAGTGATCATCTGATCAACAATTTATAATTTCTCTTATCTTTCTCCCTCAAACACACAGGCACACACAAGACTGATGTCATAGCCTGTTTTAGGAATCATCAGTGTGGATTGTACAGTTTTATGGTATTAATAAGTTAACTTTCTAGAAGTATTTGATGCGTCAATTCCCACTCTTTCCTGCCTATTACACTAAAACATGTCTCCACAATGCAAGGGATGGGAATGGTGGACAGCAAGAAAGGGCTAGATAAGGGTCCCCACTGCCTCTAATGTGACAGTTTTAATTTACTTTAAGTAAATTGTTCTGTGGTTTTGTTAGCTTTTTGTTTATTGCTGTTTTAAATGTTCATTTTTGTTATTATTGTTGTTTTATTGCTATTGTTGTTCAAAATAAATATCAATATATTTTATTAATATTGTTTTGGGCTGTGAATTAATAATTTAAAGCCTGACTCTCACATTATTACTGCCTTCTGTATACGCAGAACATTTGCCCAATTGCCCACAGTATGCCCACACTTCCGGGTTCCACTGGGGCCCCACCACGTGTGTCCGCATTTCACAACGGTATTGGGGCCCACCTATATTACAGTGTCCGACCTCTTTAATATCATCATTTGTGATCTCCGACTGGTGGAGATGAACATAATTTGTGCCGCCGTGTATAATAATCTTACTAAATTCAAGTTTAGCTTTAACCAGCACGTTTAAATTTGCTTTGATGTCAGGCGCTCTGGCTCCAGGTAAACATTTGAATATATTACAGTAGTGCTTGCCGTGGCAAAATGTGAGTGGTGCTTGCTGTGGCAAAACTCTGGAATATTCCAACGATGCTAGCATGACTTAGCATGATGTTAGCATGACTTAGCATGATGCTAGCATGACTTAGCATGATGTTAGGAGGTTGCTAGGGTGATCTAAATGGATGCTTGGGTGTGGTCAGCAATACCTAAAGCCCACTGAAAGCCTGAGTCAAATAAGCCCAACCACATGTCTCTGCAATGTTCTAGTGCTAAGATATGGTTTATTCATTTTATTACATGGTTTCTAGGGTACAGTAAATGGTTGGTAGGGTGTAGCTAGACAGTTAACATGGTAAAACCAATGTTAAGTCAATGGTATTGTTTTCAATGGAAGTCAATGGGGTGGTTGCTAGGGTACTGTAAATGGTTGCTAGGGTGTGGCTATGAAGTTGAAATGTTACCATTTATTGCTGCTTACTAAGCTGAGCGATATGAGCCCGAGCCCAACGCCAAGTCTCTACGACATCGCTTATACAACATCACTTATAAAAGTTATAGCACAACCCACCACTACAAACCACACGATTTGACACCTCATTCATGGGTCTACGAAAAACCGTGCAGGACAAGTAGTGTGTAGAAATTTTGTCCAGAAAGAAAAGTATGCTGGATAATAATAGTGATGCTTTGCTTCACAAGCACCACTAATAATATTCTAAATATGTTAAATTCAATGGCCGTTTGACTTAGAGACATGAAACCAACTATATAACACTCAGAATATGATTCTCTATATAGCACATAGCGCACCCATAGAGTTTAATAGATTTATAAGGATTATTAAGTCTGTATAAATAGTACAGAAGGCGTACCTCAAAAACAAGTCTTGTGGTATATAAATACTGTGTAATTGTTTTACAGTTGGTTTCATGTCTCTAGGTAATAGATTTATAAGGATTTTTGTAAAAACAGCCTTTAGAAGTTGAGAAGACTTCTATGTAAACAAAGCGTATTTCATGACAAAGGTTGTATCAGTCACAGAACATGTATTTTGAACAAGGCTGACATTGTTTTAAATTTTAATAATTTTATAATGAACTTATCAATTTCGTTGAGAGTGGGAGATGACAGTGGGCTTTCTAGAGAGAGAAACTGGTGAATGATTTTGTTGCGTCATGTAGCGGCGTGGGGGGACAAATTGCTCATCACTGGAACCTTGTCGCATCGAGTTTGGTTATCTGTCTGTCTTTCATTCCCCAAGGCCTTGTAGTCAGCTGGATCCAAACTCTGAGACCAGATGGTGGGGGACTGGATGAAATGACCCTGAGACAGATCATCAGGATTTGATAGACTTCTTTAGTAAGTCCTTCCTACCGTTACATACATGATAACTTTTAGCTTTATTTTGTTCCCTGCTTAGGCACAGCAGTGTGATGGCTGCAATTAGTAACATTATGCCTCACCTCTTTTGTTGGCACGATTTCTCAGTGCCCGACTTATTATCAAATATAGTTGGAACCATCAGTTTTCCATCAATAATTAACTATAAATCCTCACAATAAACTCTCTTCATAATGACAACCATAATGATTACCTTCGTAATGACAGGTCTAATGCACATCCATTTTTTTCAAATGGTCCAAATGGTCAAATGGTGTTGTAGTTTTTATCTGTTCAGTCAACACTTTATTTATAAACCAACTACAAACCTAGTATCCCTAATTCGTTTTATTAATATACAGGTGCCAGATTTTATTAATATACAGAACCAGAAACAAATCCATGTGTCAAAAAAGGCAGAGGCCCAGAACACACACACCTTCGATCTACCATTGGTCCACACAACCACTGCACAAAAAACTGTGTTCATCAGGTTTGGTTTGGTGAGCTGTTTGCAGTCTCATTGACAGAGGAGGCTTCTTGCTGCAGGACACACCCCAGCCAGCCCTGCCCACCAACGGCATCACAATGTACGGTTTCTACTCTGTCCCAGAGCCACATGGTAAGCATATATTGTTTTCAAGATATCCTAAAATGTCAAATGTTACAAGGAAATGACTTATCCTTTAATGTCTTAAAGTCCCCAGCTGGGAAAGCCCATCTTCTAGCATTATTAGAAATGTCAAATCCTAAAAGTTATCCAGCCACATATTATGTGTAATACAAATATTGTGTTATTAAATAAATTAAATGATGCTATATTGGGTCTCATTTGTTGATCTGAAAAGGTAAATTTAAGACAGGGACACACTTAATGACTTGTTGAGACCTTCTAAGACTGCACTCAGCACATTAAAAGACTGTTTGACTGGAGCAGATTGTAGTCTTTGACAGTCAAAGACAAGCACAAACCTGACGACTGAGTCAATTCAGTAAACAACCCACTTAATGACATTGTGCCCGACTGTGTACTGTTATAAACAAGCTAGCTCAGCGTTATAGCCATGTTTTGTCAGTTATACATTCTTTTATAACATAACACTTATATAAACATAGCGAAGACTATATACATAGAATATTTATATTATCACTTCGCTATAGTCTGAGCAGACCAGAGCAGTCCTAAAATGTTTTAAAACTAATCTTTGTCTTAAGTCAGACATACACAATTACACAAATGCAAATGCGTTGTTACACAGACTGTTTCATGCACATTTGTGCTATAAAACATCTCAGAGTGTACCCATACAAATGTAAACGTCTCATTCATAACCCATACAAATAAAAATTGAATTGTGCAGGCACTTGTGTTCGCATACTTGCCATTTTTCCATTTTTCATTTGGTTTCTTAATTTCCTTGCATTTCATTCTTTAGAATGTTTTCTCTTTTGTTTACAATGGAAAAGGCACAACCCGTGTACGCCAATGTTTCATTAAGTTGATTGAGTGTTTTCTGTATTAAACAGATTTTAATGGTTATTAAAGCAAAATAATGGTTTGATACACAGGCTTTTTAGTGGCTCTGCCTGTTGGCACGTTATGAATGGAACAATATAAATACAACATTGAAATGAGGGTACAATTTTTTTTTCTCTTTACACTCAACCCTTGTGTCTCCTGAATCCCCTCTCATTGTGTTCTCCTGCTTGTTACTGCCCCTGGATAATTCCCATACTGATGTACGACCCTTCCCCTTTCTTTGTGTCTCTTTTTAATGTGACCAAAATAAGTGCATTCAGAGCACAACATTTTAATTTTGCAGGCTGCTGCAGCCCCTCTTTTGCAGAGTGAACCCATCAAGGTGGATGAGTCCCTGCAAGCCAAGACTCCTTGCATGAGGACTCGGTTAGAGGCCTGGTCAAACTTAGCTCAGTTTAAAAGGAGCTTGTTAGTCTGAAACCACATACATCCTGCCCTCGACTCCTGTTCTGTGCCAATAGCTTTCCCTTACTGTATCAGGCTTTAAAAGTGGAAATACTTCAAGAAAAGCTGCCTTTCTTTTTGTTGTAAAAAATACACCCATGCAAGATGATCACAATCTGTATTGTTTTTCTTGACATATGGAGTGCTACACAACATGACATCAATGTTATCAATTGCACATCTATCTTTGTTACATTGTTTACATAAACAATATGGTGTAAAATATGATGTTTAGTTGTGCCATAATTAGTTTTTTGTTTTCCTTTGTGTTTGAAATAAATTACTATAAAATAAAAATAACTAATAAAAACTACTCCAATTTTAGAGATTATTAAATGTTGTTTGTGCCTCTTATCCCTAAGTCAAATATAGCATCATGTTCATCACACTTTCCTACTCTGCCAGAACTTTTCAGGTGAAAAATGCCTTTGTTATCCAAGACATTATACTGTCGTGAAAACATATGTAACTTTAAGTGTATTAGTAAAGTTGATTATATAAAAGCGTATATTAGTATAACTTTATTCAACCATGAAAGGTGCTTTAGTCAGGTTCTATAAGGCCTATTTTGTTCCCTCTGGTGGCTGTACAGGTGGTGAAAACAGTAGCTGTTTATTTTGGATGGATTTAGCTTTAATACCCATTTAAATCAAAACGATGTACTTGATATGCTTATCTATGACTGATTATCTCTGATGATCTGCGATTTTTTTTTTTTAGTCATCTAAATATTTTACTGGTCCTCGGATACTTCAGCAAACTGATCCATGTCAAGTGACATCATTGCAGGACTAAACTGCTGCTAATTTTGTTTTGAATTGTAACCTTTTGAAATGACATTAGAAATGTCATAAAATACATTGTTAATAGTGCATACTGTATGTTGTGATTAACAGTATAAACAGTGTTTATGCAATACCTTTATAGTGCTTTTTTGTGAGGCATATAATAACTTTATTACTCTTATATAGTAATAAAGTTACTATCTGAGACCTGGATAAGACCTGAGGACACTGCTACACATGCAGCCTTCTCCACCAAATTCACTTTCTTCCACACTTCTCAACAGACGGGGAGGGGTGGGGGGACTGGGCTACTGTTTTCAAAGAACTGGAAAATCTCTCAGAGACCATCTATAGCTGCAATCACCTCCTTTGAATCTCATGCAACTACTATTACCCATCCCATTCACTGTCATGTGGTTGTCATCTACCGCACCCCAGGTCCATTAGTTAACTTCTTGGACGAGCTGGATGTTCTCCTGTCATCCTTCCCTGACGAGGACACTCCTCTACTGCTGCTTGGTGACTTCAACATCCACGTTGGAAAGCCCCAAGCTTCTGACTTTCACACTCTTCTTGCCTCCTTTGACCTCAACAGAGTGCCAACTTTAGTCATGCATAAATCCGGTAACCAGCTCGATCTCATTTACACTAGACACTGCTCTACTACTGACACACTGGTCACTCCACTGCACACATCGGATCATTT
>JAZGTI010014990.1:0-13721 GCA_036877585.1 Botia kubotai
TGAATTTGAATTTATGAGTTTTACTTTTTCATATTATTTAATATATAGATTTAATTTAAATTTATTAAACTTATATTATTACCATAATATTGTATTCTACTTACACGATTATAAAGTGATTACTTATATGATTATAAAATTATGAAATTAAGTGGGAAAATTACAAATGAAAAGGTATGTGCTTTTATTATGTTGTTTTATTGTGACCTTAGCAAGCCATATTAGAGATATTAGAGAAGTTTTACCCTATTCAAGTAGGTATACTTGGTCTTTTATTTACGAGGATGATAATAATAATAATAATAAACAATAATAATAAAATTGACTAAATTACACAATGAACGATTCTTAAGAACATAATTTTCCACCTGTAAGATTGTAAAGTACATAATCTTAACTGTGTTACGTGGATGGGGTGTAGAATTTTTAAATATAGTAAAAAGTATGTGAATCATAAAAGACAATCTGGTCTAGCAGTTCTTTTCCATAGCTCATACTGTATGATAAGCTAGACTGAATGCATAAGCTAAATAATACGTATTACTTATAATGTGTTTGTGTTGCTGATTGGTGTAGCTGCAACTGAGGAGCAACTGGCTGATGGGATATTCTGTTCCCATTGTGATGTATGTTTGGTCCTTTATAGCTGCTCTAGTTCTAATGCACTAGAGGTTGCTTTAGCAGTCACATCTATTTCTTTGATTGGGCAGCTGCTGTTTTATAAGATGGCAACAGTGGGTCTAAAACGTGATGGTATCCTTATGCAGCACAGTTCTAGGTCAAATCCAACTATCACTTGTCTGTCTATGGAGAGGAGCATAATGCCTCAGCCTCGCACCGTCTCAGACCCTCTATAACCAACTCCACATGTCTTATCTAAATAAGCGCCACGCCAAGACAGATCACAGTTCCCCCGGTGCTAGCCAGACATACGGATTACCTTGTCATTGGCTTCGACATAAAAATCGGAATTAAATTGGTACTGGCACATGAAGTGGTACCAGTCATGTCAAGAACTTGCACTTATTAGGTGATTCTTCACCCCTTTTAACCATATAGTTATAGTAAATGACTTTTAGCCATACAGGAGGAAGTCTCGTACATTTACCACATAGAAATTAAATAGTTGTGTAAGTAATTGATAGTACCACAATATTAGACCTCTGTCATTCCACTAATATAAATCTGTTGAAGGATTACCCTGGTGACTTTAGGAAAAAGGTAACGTTAATTTACACAACAATCATATAGTGAGCACAGAAAACATCTCTCAGAATGCTAGAGCACAGTCATGCAAAGGAGTAGAACAACAAAACAGAAGCACTAAAAAGACTGAATGTGGAGAACAATGTTATGCTGGTCACTATGAAATTTAAAATCAACATAAAATTACAATTAACCTTATTTATTTAAAGCACGTTCTTGGTCTTATAGTACATATCAGTGCATTTTATTTCAAAGAATACTGCTCCTTGCTCCGCCTCTGAATTGACTTTTTGGCTTATGTGTTTCAGGCAGTAGTTAGTTGTGTTTCAGGCAGCAGTTAGTTTAATGCTAGAGGTGCTGGTGACCTACAGTAGCTAACATTATACCTAGCCACTGAATTAAATCGTTCTTGTCTCTTTAATATGTCCTCTCTCCAAAAACCCCAACCTTCAAAGTCATGTCAGCAAATCTGATGTGAGAGCATTTCTAAAAAAAATTTATCAGAACACTTATTTCTGAATGATGTCTGAGGTTGTTGGGACAATTGGACAGGAAAAAATCCATTCTGGTTTTGTGGCCACAATTCAATGAATTCTTGATGGATAATAACAAGTCACAGCCTATTTATTTCTGTTTGAATATTCTGTTTCAGAAACACACATGCACATTAAATGCTGATTTTAGGCAAGAAAAGGTAAGGTTATTTATATAGCACATTTTATACACAATGGTAATTCAAAGTGTTTTGCGCAATGAAGAAGACACAGAAATGACAAACTGAAAATAATTTTAAGAAAATAACTAGAAATAAAAGACAGAAAGAAGCACTGGAGTGAAACCAGATTAGGTTTTTGAGGCACATAAATATTTTCTTGGCATGGGAAAAGTTGTGTTATACAAATATGTATGAACAGTCTGCTGAACTAGAAGTTGTAATCCTGTTTTATGAAGCCCAGACTATAAAAAAATCATACTGCTTTTTGCTTTTTTCCTGATGTAATTTCATTTCCATATGCAACCAGCCACACTAAAATTGTCTGCTCATAATTTCTTAAACATTCTCTAATCAACATCTCGGACAAATCTCAGTGTCTAACAAAATGTTAAGTCCCAGTGGAGCCTATATGCGTCATGTGTTTTTCTTTGCTAATAAATCTACCAAGATTGAATTATATCCACAGAGTGCAGTAAATTAAACACAATAACACACCAATGTTAGCGTCTTTTCACACATGCTGTTTTGCCCATTAGCTAGCTGGGGAATGGTCCAATAGAGAAACGCACTGGGTACCCTTAATATTCTGCCAGTCGATGAAAATTCTTAGACAATGTTGTACGTTCATATTTTTTACATCTCAGAAGAGACTATGAATGATTTCTCTGAAATCTGTTTTATAGCCATACAGTCTTAACTTTATGCAGCCAAGGTGATTTTGAAGGTATGAATTTAGGAGAAACTGTTTTTGAAGCTCTACAGTGTTCACTCTTTAAGTTATGTTGAAAATGCTTTTTAACCCATTTGAAAGCAGCTAAATGTATTCAGGGCAAGGACAATAACTGGGACAGGTATAATTCTGTCTGCTCTTTTGCAGGTGGCTGTCTTAAAGGGCTTACCCTATTTTAGCACCATACATGACCACTAAGGTTTTGGACGTTGTGCTGAAAAAAGAGAATTACTCACTGCCAAATGACGGCACATAAGACCTACAAAATGTTGACTCTATTCCTAAACGTTATTCTTGGGTTTAAAACATAAGTCAGGACAGTATGTTAAAATCAATGTTTTATAATATAAGACTGCACTGTGTTAAGATGATTGTGACATTACCAAAAGACCATACAGAGATATGGTTGAATTCTAACAATCATGGCAGCAGAGTGATTTCATAGTTTCCCCGTAACAAATCAAATGATGAAAACCGACTGCAGGACGTACGAATGCTTCCAAAAATTGGCTTGACATATGATAATTCCACAGAACTGCAGACCCATTTTAAAATAGGCACTATTGGACGTCCATTATACAGTAAGCATACAGTAAGGAAATGCTATTTGAGATTGTAATTGCAGTACTTTATACCAGAATTGCTATTGTTATTGTTATTAGTTGTTATTTAGTTGTTATTTATCATTACAACCAACTGTTGATTCAAACTGAATTCCTAATTTGGATTCTGTTAAAGATATTCTGGCCTATCCAAACTCTCCAATTATTTTGTAGGTTTTGCATAAATAACACAGGCAATGGAGATTGTACTAATCTTCATTCTGCATCTTTCAAGCAATAACTTCTGGTGTCTACTGAAAAATAAGTCAATGCCCAACATGCTTTTCCCTTGATAAATTGGTTTGTAAATGTCTGTGAGCCACGTCTACTCCCAGAAATCCCTGGGTGTTTGAACACTGTAGTTACTGTATCATATAATTATGACTTTGCCATCAATCACATTTTCATACTAATGCATCATTAACCCAACAAATAGCTCCCATATGTTCACCCAAACCCTGTCCTCTGGTCCAAATACTGTGTCCCTGCCACATGATTTTCCACAGAGTTGTGTGTATACCATATACCACATGGTTCCTCCACCTCATAAGCTACATCTTCTTTACATTCCTAATGAGTTGGGTCATGTTTGCCAGCTGAGCAGTCATTGATAATTTAGTATGAATGCATTTTTTTCAGAGCCATGAGGATCTCAAGACTTCCCTCTTCCTGTTTTTGGGTTCCTCGGAGTTTCTTCACACTAGAGCTTTTGGTGTTGGCCCTATAGTCTGTTTATTGTCAGCGTTTAGTTAATTTGGTTGGTGTGAAAGCATTTTTCCGAACTCATTTGCATACCAGCTAATTGCACCCGGATCTGCTTGGAAAAGCTGTTCCATAGTACGGATCATATGAACTATGAAATTATGAATGCAATCTGTCCTAAATCACAGAAGTGAGCCACTATTTGGATAATCTTTGCAGAGCATCTTGCGTTTTTTGCTTCGTTTGTGACAGCTGATTCGCCATTTGCGCGTGTAAGGTTTTGGTGGCAAATTCAACTTGACAAATACATAAATAAAACAGTGGAACTGTCTTTTTCTCATTTTTTGTTACTCATGTTATTCCACAAATTTGAAAAAGGACTATGTACAATGTAAGAAGAGACCTGGTTTTAACATAAGCAATTGTACTGTGTTGTTTCTATAAACAAAACTCTATTACTAGGGTCTGTAAACTATTCTGAGAGCTGGCCGTTTGGTCACACTGTTCCAGCCACTGTTTTTTTGACGTTGACATTTTTAATGTTCCAGTGCTTGCTTGTAACCCCTGATCTCAGCTACAGGCTGAAATTCCCTTATAGCACATTAACCTTTTCTTACTTACCATCATGCTGGTTTCTGTCAACAAGCAATAGGCAATTTTATGCATTTTACAGCCAATTGATTATATGATTCAGAGTAGAGGTGAGCCTTCAAAAAACCACATTATTTCACGTGTCTAATATGGTGCTGGATGGCGCTATATTCAATATGGATCACCATGGCTGGCAACCATCACGACTGCTCCAACCACCTTTTGATTACTTTTATATTTCATCTCTTATGACAGAAATACCTTTATTTCTATTGGTGCACAATACACTTACCAGTTGTCGCTTTTGGTACAAATACATTCTGGCTGAGTGAGATCTAAAGAAGGAACAAAAAATTTGACCTGCATCAGTGTCCCCAAGGAAAATGAGCCGGTGTTAGGAACAGGCTGTGCACACCATGTACATTCACTCTTTGGGGAACAAGCTGGATGACCAGGGCCAGAATCAAGTTCCAGAGGGTCATTATTTAGATTATTTAAATATGGCAGCTAGTAATTATTATTATTTACCAAAAAAGGTCCTAGAGAAACTTATGCAAAGATTGAAGTTTCTTCAGGTGCATTGAGTACCAAAAATGGTAGCATGAATTAAACATTATTACATGACACAAAACACATAAACCATCTATAGTACTGCAAAAAATATTTACAGATGGAAAAATAGTAGAGCCCACTTTAATCACTGGCGGACTTAAATGAGTTAAATATCTTCATATTTTAGGTTTAGAAAGACTTAAGAATACTCCAGATATCCTAAAGTGAACCAAGATAAACAACTTCATGCCTAATCCTCCATAAAGACCATCCAAAATGGAAGACCAGACACACAAATTAGGATATTTTGCAATGGAAAATGAATCTCCAATCATGGTGGAATAACATAAAATTTGGCTGCATGCATAGGAGTTATTTTTCTAGTTGAAAGTACTAGCAATCCAACATATTCTTTCAAAATGCAACTCTTCCGGCTTATTAAATATGTATATATACTTTTGATTAACTTTCCAAATATATCTGTTAATGACTGTAGTTGAATTGGTAGAGCATTGTGTTAGTAGCGCAGAGGTTGCGGGTTCGATTCCTAGCAGAGCACATGTACTGATAAATTATATAGCTTAAATGCACTGTAAGTTGCTTTGAATAAAAGCATCTACCAAATGTGTTAATGTCCTTTGAGCACTTGATGGTTAAAAAAACATGATGAAGATGTTTTAGGCACAGAAGGTGTAAAGAAGCGAGACGGTGGCTACATTTACTTCATTGGAAGGATGAGTTCAGCTCTCAGGCAGAAGACTGCAACATGCATGACTGAACCTCTTCTCAGACCTCTGATGCATGAGTAAAAGGCATAACATTTCGTTAACAGGGCAGACTGAATTAATACCCATCTGAGGACCGCTCCAGATGGTCCTGCCTCACTCACAGCCTCTCGTTGTGTAGGAAAATAAACATCTGTAAATCACCACAGTGGGAGTTTCTACAATCAACAATGCTGAAGTCATGGTCCGACTCACGCCTTCTCAGAGAACCTGCTGAGTTTGTGGGGAATACTCTGTGCTGGTAAAAGCAATCTCCTGACACAACATAGCATAGCTGTTTTAGATGAATGTGGTCTCGTGTTCTTTTCTGAACTGATGTTGTTGGCTAAAAATGCTAGAATATGCCAAGGCTCCAAATACGCAACACTGCTGTTTGCATACCTGCTTACAATATGTATTTGTATCTCCAGAAACTATTACAGGCATTTTTTAAAGCTTAGGGGAGAAAGGCGTCCTGCTTTTGGAGTCTTGTATTATTTCAAATGGCCACCATATTGCAGCAGCCACATAAAGGAGTATTTTTGTTGGAAAATAGGTGCTGCCCAATGTTACTTTATGCCAAATTAAATCCATATGAACAGATGACCTTAAAGTGGGGATGGTTATTGCAGTAAATAAAGCTATTTGTGGATCTTTTTACAAAAACATTCATCGCATTTATGTTTCTGCCATGTCAAATATGTGAAGTGACTTATGGGAGTGATTTGGTTGCATAACAAGATAAATATTAAAAGCTCTTATTGATTTCATTTTTAATATTTGTTAATGGAGAATTTTGTCTTTCATAAATGGAAATGAAAGAAGAATAAGCATATTGGACAATGCAACCACCAGAAATGAAAGCACAGGACTCCAGTTAAGCGCTTGTTTGTTTGGTGTTCATGTATTTAGCATCATTCATTTGTTCTTTGGGAAAGGAATGTTTTTGAAGGTTTGGGAATGTTTATCCCAGCATTCTTACAAATAGTCGAAATCTATTTAACATCAAGGAAATCCTGATGTTTCACATATTTCCTCAGAAAACACATAACATTACTACAAAGACAACAAACCCTGCTGCTGACATTGTTGCAACTGCCCCTTTTTTACTAAATGAAAACCTTAACAGCATTCCTGTTTCTGCCACCTCAAATATCAGGAGAAGTGACTTATGTTTTGGTTGTACTGTGACAGGATGTGGATGTTGGACAGGATGTGAAGGTTGTATAAGTTTATTAATGTTGCTCTGGCCATTATGACAGTCGATTTAATTACCTACTGATAGCTACCATAGATGCAGCGTCAGGAACAAATAACCATATAATCATGTGTAATGTCATCTATAATTAATATGTAACAAAACCAAAAAATTTGAATAACCAAAGTAATAAGGTAGTAATAAGGTAATTCAAACTGGTTTTCACTTAAGACTAAAAGACTGACTTTAACATTTGGAATTAAATTACATTTTTCAAGAAAAGAAGAGAAAGGAAAAGATTTCTAAGAAAGGGACATCTAAAAAGTTTTTTGTAACATTCCTGCTCCATTAGACAAAACTAGAAGACAAAACAAATAGACAAAATCAATTTAACGTTGAGAAAGGAAATCCTGATGTTTCGAATTTTCTCTAAAAGCACATCACATCTTATTACGAAGAGAACAGAGAAGTTCCTAGCATAAAATTATATTCTACACACAAATCTGCCACAAATCCCACTGATGACAATACACCTCATGCGTTACCTGATCAACGAACATGCATTTGGTATACAACACAGGAGAAATATGTAAAGATAACAGACCCAATGAATGGCCCAGTGAGTGATGGAGAGAGGTAAACAGCAGGTTTCTCTGGCTCTCTATGTTCTCTGTGGTCATAGTCTATTAAACCCGCAGGCTCACAGCTCTGCTCACATGCAGCCCAAAGGTTCTGCACTAATAAGAAGTGATTGGATATGACTGTAAATCACATTGTATGGAAAAACAAGAGATTTCATTTTGGAGGGCAAAAAGGAATTTCCATATTGTTGCAGGGGCAAACAGTACATTTAGATGTTCATAGCAGATCCAGCCTCTGTTGTCTGCCATGGTTTTTTTTGGAGAGGTGATTTGCTAAGTAATGTGAAGATCCAAACTGCATTTCTATGGTTTATGTTAACAGTCTGGAGCTCTGTTGATGGTAAAGGTAGATGTTATTGGCAGTTGTGTTTTGGCTTCCTGGAAAATGTTACATTGAATGTATGGAAGCAGTCAGTTTGTCAGTTTGACAGACAGCTTTCCCAGTCTACTGGTTTCAGGGTCGCGTGCTCACGAAGGAGGAGCCCAACAATACAAGCACACAGTCTGTCATTTACTAGCAGGGGGCAAAATACCACAATGAGGGTTTGTGTTTTGAAATGAATGGACACAATGAATCATACAGGACGGTGGTTTCTCGGTTATGATCATGACCCAAGCTCAGCTTGTTGAGCAGGAGGAGAATGTTTGGTAATTTAAGTTTAAGTGAAGTTCTCATAAAATTGAAGCCTTCATGGCATGTTTCCATTTCAAGGATATTTCATTCAAAGGGGTGGTCTGCTTTATTCATCTTGATCTATATTGATCACAGGATATCTTACTTGTGATGATGAGGTCTGATTCACCCAGAATACGGCAATTTATTAACTAATCAATTTCATCTGCTCCTGTCAGCTGTAAGAATGGATCGTTCTACCTGAATCTGTTGTGATTGGCTCTCGATACATTTAGAATCCCTCCATTTCTCCAACGTGTGTCTTGTATTCTTCAAGTCTCTATAAATAATGCTTAATTGAAACTGTCCAGCTGTCAGAATGATTATGCGCTTTGTTTCCCCATTTGGCGGCGAAAGACAGAAATCTATGCGTGCTTATACAGTTATACAGTACAAGTTTGTGGGGAATTCTTCACTTTCATAGCCAACATAATCATGCCACTGGAAAAAGGGTGAGTAACTTACAGAAAGGCTAGACACACACCTGTGTAGCGCACTGGGCCTGTTAGTGGGTGTGCAGTCTCGTAACAGTCTGCAGATGCTGTTATCTGCTTCAGTAAACAAATATTTGAACAGTACCGTATTTTGTGGATGGTTTCCTCCAAACAACACGGCATGCATTTAAGGTACATGTCATCAGTTTGTGCATTCCGATGGAGTCAAACCCATGATCTTGGCATTGCAAGTGCCACACCGGTTGAGCTGCAGGAAGGTCAGGGAGGAAGGGTGGTTTTAAACTAATCCACACATGGAAACAGAAAATGTCCTGCTAAAGGACTATTCGCTCTAGCATGCAAAATCGCAAAACCATTTTAGCACTGAGCCAATGCAGATGCGGTAAAGTGGGACACATTTATAAAAAAAAAAAAACATTTTACCGGTACGAAAGCAGTCTGTTTCTGGAGCTTGTCTTTGGAATTGGATCTGTGGATGTTAAACTAAGCAGTCACATTTTCTATGATTCTGTGTTATTGATTTGATACTGTAAATAACTTGAAAACTTTTTTGTCACAGAACACAAGAGCACGAAATGTAAAATATTGGTTCTTAAAATGTATCATTTTTGCAAACCAAAAAACAGTTTAACTTCCAATGAAACCTCTTTAGATTTAGATGAAGCATTTTTACCATAAAACAATGGAAATTATTATAATCAGTCTGAATCCTTATAGAGTAATTGATGTGTACTGTGCAGTGTGAGATCTCTGAAGATAGAATGGTTTGCTCTGACTGAATTCTCTAGACTAACTCTGGCTCTGACAATTGCATGGTTTGGCAAAAGGTGTGCAGCCTCTGTGCTGTCCAAGGGAAGGTGTGGCCCACTGGAGACCGTTTAGCGTGCACTTCTACAGCCTCTGCTTCTTAGCACTTATTATGAGTCAGTGTGCTTAAAAAACAATGTTTGACACAACCTTATAAAAAATAACTTCTTCCTTGTGTGATTAGATTTTGTAAACATGGAGTAGTTGTCGGAATATCTTCTTTCACTCTGCTGACCACAAATGCTTGTTCTGTTACTGAGGCAGATATGAAAGAAGTAAAGGGCAGAGCCTGACTGTAATTCAGGCAGCGATCTTATCGCGAGGATAAAGTATGTTTGTTTGATGTAGTTAACATTAACATTGTTCTTATGTGTTGTACTTTATCATAATCATGAAAGCAAAAATATTTTGTTCCTTATGAACCATTTTAGCTTTATTTAAAACAGTCAATTATTTTCAATCCTTGTTCACAGCTCAACTTGAGCTAGCCGCATTTTTGTTGGCATCTTCAATGTGTGCGTTTGTGCGCATGAAATATCATAGTCTATTTAACACACTTGGGTCTGGCTGTTCAGATAGCCCTTTAATGGCAATGACGTCAGCCTATGAAGGAACCTGACCTCTTGTAAAGCCACAGAGCCTGGGCTGCCTACCCAAGCAGCTCCTTCACAAAAACCAGACAAATACTGTCTTCGACTCTGTCCGAATTTCTCTGTTTCTACACTAGCCTCTTTTTACTGGTCATTATAAATCAATTACTGAAGAAAAAATATGCTGTTTGACATTTGGATAAGCCATGTCCAACCAATAAATTAATTTAATATCCACCACAGATACACAGAAAATTAAAGCAGAAAATGGCAGTTTCCAGCTATAAAAGGAGTTTAAGGAGGTCACTGTGCTAGATAACTCAGCAGGTGGACTATTTAAGTTAGTTTTAAACTTAAACTGTACAGCAGTATAGGGCTCTGCTCTTAAAATGCAATCATGCCCTGCAATGTCTATCAAATAACCCTAAATAGTTACATTTCTGTATAATACCACCCAGCTGCAGAAAACAGTTGTCAGTGCTGTTTGGAAGGCTAATATGTGTTTATACATAATTTAGTTATGAAAGTTAGTAGCAACCACACTGTTCAAAGAGATTGCTTGAAAGTCACAACCGAATTTTGATAGTGAGTTTAGTAATGAGTGTAAAAATTGCTGTTTATGGATCCACAATCAACAAATAACATAGTTTTCTGTTATTGTCATACATGAGTTTAAATGCAGTAAGGAATTTCAGAAAAAAAATCACTGTACACTGTACAATTAACATTATGACATTAACATTAACCAAGATAACCAATACATACTGTAAAATACTATTCTTTGGTATTTTGTGAACTGTTACTTTAACCAATGGTAATATAAAAAAATGTTAATTAAACTTTAATATTATGTAAAGCAATACCAAAATCCTTAAAGTTTCTATATTTACTGTGGTTACCATGGTCAAAGGCATTACTTCCGAATTAGAGAAGACTGACTTTGGTTACCTGTGTATGTTCAACAATATTTGAGTGTCACACCATTTAGTAAATAGGGTTGTTGACTGTGTGAACATACAGTACCTTAAGATTGGACTATGCCAATTGGCTACAACAATAGTATGTTGTGTAAAGACGTGTTTTATGTGCAGATGTGCCACTCTGTGAATCTCTACTGCGTATAAATCCCAACATTTTGGATCTGGTATAACACAGATTGGTGTAAAGATCCATGTTTGCCTTTTTATTTTCAGCTTACTGTCATTCCAGCTTCATTGGAATGTAAAGGCAGGTATGTATGGAGTTCTATCCTTCATGCTGACCAGGCAGCCATCCCAGGAATAACCCCAGGAATTCTCCTCTTTTATTCCACTTTAATATAGTGAGTGCTGGTAAAAATAAACTTCACTTCCTCTGGTTTCCGGAGGAAAAGCTAAGGTTGTCTTCCTACAAACCTCTGCTCTACAACCTGTGGAATAACTCTTTGCTTTGCGTTGATCCTTTAGAGGGACTGACCCATGAATCACCTCTGAAACCTGCAAATGTTAATGTTCCTCAGGAACAGGAGGGAATTTTAAATCAATGTAAAGCCCCGGGTTAAACTCAATGTCAGGAACAAATGTAAACTTGGATTGGAAATGTTTGGTACATAGAACTACCTGGCGGGGTTTCAGAGGTCTAATCCAAACTTCAATCTGGTAGGCACAGTTTAAAAAAAAAAAAGGAAAAAAGAAGAAAAAGTAAACCGTGGTCCTACTTTACCTCACTTAAGCCAAATTGAGAACACATCTTTTCTATAGAGATTCCACGTCTGCAAATGATTAATGTCAAAACATAAGCCACAATGGGGCACACAAGCAATACATGTAGAGAAATCATCCAGTAATATACCATAATATATATCATTATGTAGGAATTAGTGGGGAGAATTCTCTACAGTTATTTGCTTCTCAATGTAAACATTTCAAGTTCAGGAAAACAAGAACATTTCAATGGAATTGATTCATGACCGGCCAGGGCACTGCTTATAAGCGTATAATTACAATAATACAATGTTCTTTTTATGTATGCTGAAAATCTCTCAAATGTAGTCCAATGCTATCATACGTGTAACTGATTCACTTAACATTAATCGCTCTCGGAGACATGAGCCAATGTATGTGGGATCCAGTGCATCTCCGTTTCAATCTTCCTGAGCTGGTCTCTCAGTTCAGTAAAAGCCAAAGCCAGGTCATCATTGATGATCACATTCTCAAACAAGTGACCGTATTTATTCTCCATGGCTTGGGCACTGGTAATCATATTAGTAAAGTCTTCCTCCTGTGAAAGAAAGTAAATGTAAATACATGATGATAGTACTGTATTGTTTAATGTAATATTTAATAATGTAGCATCATTCTTTAGTGTGACAAGTACAAAGAAGTATTTTTAAATCTCTTGGATTTTCATTAGGTGAAATCTGGACATGAATCAAAGGATTCAATTTGAATTTTCTGTCCTTGCACAGTGATAAGTCAAAAGTCTCAGTTTTTCAATTACACTGCACCTGTTATGAAACATAAAGTTAAATGTTAAAAAGTTAAAAGTTAAGTTAACTACATAAAATTGTAGTTTTGGTCGCTTTATGTTAATACTAGAAAAAACATGGACATTAACTATGTATGGTCCATACAGTGCTTTGGATGTAGTTGGACGATACTAGTTCATAATAAATTAATTTAAGTCAAAGGTCAGTGTGAGTAATGTTCTGCCTTAACTATAATATTATCCACAGCTTTTTTACAGATTACCCAAAACCGCAGATGGTCTGTTACAGCACATCTTGCCTATAAATGTCTTTCTGTACATCAAAAGGTATTTCTCTTTGCAGTTTATGAACTACAGTATACTGTATAAGTGATGTGTCATTGTAAGTAATACTGATTGTGCTTCAATGGCAGTAAAGATGAGTCATGCCAGTAAATCATCAAACAAGACAATGTCTAAATGTGGCTTGTCAGTGCTCACTGCAGTCATATAGCATGTGTCCTGGGTTAAAGATGAGCAACACATTTGCACCAGAGGCTGTCTTAGAGCCTGTAGTATTTAAAAACAACATCCAGGTGCTGCAGGGATGACCTAAGGCTTTTATTAGACCCTAGGGTGGACTTAGGTGCTCATGCTCACAGCAGTGTGTCAGTGAGGTTAGCAGCAAACCTTCTACCCCAAGCTTGAAACAGAAAGCTAGGAGTGTAAGTGGGTGAACCTGTGTGCTCATGGGGCACACCTGCAGCCCACCCTGGAGAGATTTTAAAAGGAACCTTTGCCAAAGAGGAGCATTAAATCTCAGAGGAGCAGAAGAAGGGGTCCTGTGATTACTTGTATGGGACATCATATAAAAGGATTATACTATATGATTTACTCGTGTATATACTGCTGTGGTTTGGGTCTTTATACAGAGAATCAAGATTTTTGCAATGTCAGGCAAACAGCAAAATTTAGCATTTATAATGCCACTGTAAAAATTAATTTTTTACTCAGTATTAATTTAATCCACCAAAAGTATGGAATAACAGA
>JAZGTI010014991.1:0-13721 GCA_036877585.1 Botia kubotai
AAGTTTCAGATTTATTGTTTCGCCTGTCTAAAAGTCTGGATTCAGACTGACACTAATGGCCTTTCTTAAACATTTATCTTATTTTTTACCCTGAATCAATATAATCTTGGGTTATTTTGCTCCATGCTCATGCTTTAAACCTGGCTAACCAGGATTAATTATTAATCCAGGGTGGAAATTCTAAATTATGAAATGTAAACAAAATTATGCCATGTAAACAGACTCTGGTTGTCTCAAGTCTTCGGAAACACACTACACGCTACAAAAAAATGCATAGGTGCAATCTTTACTGTTTGACATTTTGGACTGTTTCCCTCAGACACTTCAAGTAAACACAGTATGTAAATGTTTCTGTGATACATTATTAATGCACAGGTTTCATGGCAGGTTACTTGCTAAACAAACTAAAAATAATGTTGCATTTTTTCTTGCTCTTTGAGTTAGCCACAACCTGAGTTAGCTGGTCTGAAAAAGTGCTTTGTCCTCTTCGGTGAGCACAGTTCGCATTTCACTTTCATGATGTGTCACATATTGGAGTCAGAATATTACAAATTTAAAAAAAAATAAAGTGGAATTTATTTAATTAATTTTATTAATGATTGTATTTGTGAGGAATTGTTTATATCATGAAAAGTGGTTGATGGAAAAATAAGAAGTTTAAGAGGCAAAGAGATCTTGAAAGAGACCAATACAAAGACCAATACATAATAATACATAACAATACATATTAATACATATATACATATACAATATGTATATGTCTGGGAATGTGCATTAAGTAAAACAAAATGTGGTGATGTGCTAGTCAAGTAAGGTGACCCATAGACCATATTTGTCCTATTTAACTCATCCAGTGCACACACTACAGTAGTGAGTTGTAAACACACACAATGCAATCTGTGAACACCCACCTGGGTGCCTGGGGAGTAATAAGGGGTAAGGTGCTTTGCTCAAGGGCACCTCAGTTGTTACCTGCCGGCATTGGAAATCAGACCGGTGACCTTCTGGTTATAAGTCTGACTCTCTTACCAGTGGGCCACAACTGCCCCAGTACAGTAAGTCATAAAACAATTTTGATTTTGAAAGTCAATTTTGATTTCATGTTGACCTGAATAAGTGTGAAATGTTTAATTCATAGGTAAAAGTTACTGTAATCCAGGGACGGGAAAAATATTTTAACCCATGATTAAGTGTTTCCTGGAAAGCCCTTAAAATAAACTGCCAAACGACAATTATAACCATCCTGACTGTTAATGTGTTCATTAAAAAAACCCTTTATTTACACCCCAAGAACCAAATACAATTACACTAAAACAATTATACACAAACAAATACAAACACGCTTGCATATTGCACATAAGAGATTTATGTGTCTTTGTTTTAGGACAAACATCTGAGAGGCATAAGACTTCCATTTGCTGCCCATGTCATATCTTTGCTGTCTAGGGTAAACAACTGAGTTGCTGAAATTTTTTAACAAAATGTATCAGCTTTCTCAGCTTCTATAACTCACACTTTCATGATCGTATCAATTCTTGATATTCTTGTTAAATAATTCTGTCTCAATCAGAAACAACACACTACAGACGTCAAGCTTTTGTGAATGCTGTTTCGTGTTGACTTTATAAGCACTTTACTGTATAAGTAAAGACCCCAGATTCTCTAGTTTCTAACCCAAATTAGTTCTGTAAGTGTTAACTGCTCTGGATCCTGTCAGTAAAGCACTATGGGAAATGAAAAATGTATCCCCCTCTTAGCTCTCGTCACTCCTGCATACTTAATCCTCCATCCGCCATACCACACCCTTCTGCTTTATTCCCAATACCACTCCATCTATTCCCCTAAAAATGTCAGCCGCTTTCACCTGAAAGTGTGCTCAGACCTCAACACGACCTCATCCCGGAGCATATGTGTGTGTGTGTTTCTGACGGCAGATATACACATGGATTCAGGAAACTCAAAGCCTCACGGGGGTCTGCCGTACTGCCTCACAGGTGGAGAACCTCAGGTGTGTGAAATGAAAAGTGTTCCCAGGAGGAAGGATTCCTGACATGCCAGCAGGCTTAGCTTGTCTTAGCACCTCACACATGCATATAAGGAGAAATGGAGCAGGAAGGGGAAATGTGTCACTCACATATGGCTTTAAATATTATTATTTAGTTAAAACACACTGAGTGCAGTATTTCATGAGGGCAGCAGGGGGCGCAAGAGAGCATTGAATCTAGAATTACAAGCTTACCTTTAAAACAAAGGAATAAATGAACTTTAATAATCAGATACTGTTTTTGATCTAATGCAGATTACAGACCTAGCGGTGTGATTTATACAGTTATTACGTCATTGCTGGGGGGTTTTCACAGTCATTTGATATTCTCTTGCTGAAAAGAGAATCGTTAATATTTTTTGCACTTGGACAACCTTAGATTAATGAACGATATTGTATTATCTCCTTCTCTCTTTTTTTCGGAGTTTCCAAAGACTTATGTGAGGAAACAATCAACATTTTTATCCACTGAATATTGTTGTCTCTGCTGTAACTTTTATGTGTAATTTGTTTTCACATATATTTAAATATGGCACTTAAAAGTGCATCAGTTTTGGTGTCAAGGATGGTAAACTCCATTTCTCTCCTATGCGACCTATCACAATGTGACCAATTTAAATTTAGAATGATGTTTTAAATCTCAGTCTGGCTTTATGGCTTTGTCATACAGCTTTAAAATGGCATACAACTACTTACTTTGTACTTTTTGTTGTCAAAATTTCTCCACAGAATAAAAAGTCATATGGGTTTGTAAAGACATGAGGGTCAGTGAATGACAGAATTTTTATTGCTTTAAGCTGGAAATGCAGATCTCCTTTAGCTGTGTTGACTATATTCAGGTCTGTTCTGTAATCCTGCTGATAAAATGATGCTGTACTCTGACTCTGTCTAATGAGTCCATATGCTTCAGTGGGCTCATGGTCCTGATCAGAATGCACATATTGTTCTGTATGGATTAACAGCAGACATATTCATCCAGCTGCTCTGACAATGATGTTGTCTTTAGTCAGATGCAAAAATGTTCTATACCCAAGACTATGTTCTATACCCACAACCCCACCACTCCACACGCGCCACATGAAAACTGTTGAAAACCTCAAAAACATTGTGCAATTATAAGTGTGCTACACACAGGTGTGTGGGCTGAACAATCCACCTGGAGAAAACACACTCTTCTCTCTATATGCACCAGACACTTTCTTATTAACACACTGTTACAAGGACTTTTTTTAACAATATCTTGCACAACATTGTACTGTATTATGAAAAGTACTTGTATAGTCTGTCTTAGGTTATGTGTAAAGTCAACTGTTGTATAGTCTGTCCTAGGTTATGTGTATAGTCAACTGTTTATATGTATAGTTAAATTACCGCTTCTGTAAGTGCACTTTTCATTTCACACACATTTATATACATAAACACACAAGCACACGTACAGATGCAAAAGTGTGGAAGCAGAGGACACCGCTGATAAACAGATAAAAAGAAACACACACAGACACAAAGCAAAGGGCCGAGGATTTCACAGTACTGACAGGCATGACTATCTGTGTGCTTAACACATGCTCACACACATAGGAAAAGCTTATTGTGTGTTGGCTGACTGACAGCTGCAGTTAACACTGCAGACAGCACAACAAAGTAAGAAAAGCTATAATATGAAAAGAAACAGGGAAAATGTGAAGAAAAACAAAAGAAACAAAGAAATAATTTTCTAGTTTTCTGTACTGTAAGAATATTAGAGTAGGCAGGAGTCAATGAGAGCTCTGTGTTATTCTGTGATCTGATCTGTTTTGACATTTCTGTAATGAACTGAAAAATGTACTGTAGCGGGATGATGGGTGGAGAGGAAGAGAATTGATTAAGGGAAGAAGAAATGAAAGGAGATATAGGCAGAGATTCACGTGTTAAAGATGGTAACCTCTATGTCTGTATTACTGGAGATAGTGTAAGCCCTGATGGGAGAGGAGGTAAAATAGATGTTTATTGGGTGTAGATGGAAAACAGAAATTTGTTGAGTGAAAACTCTTCTGGTTTATCCTGATTGCATCATCACCTTTCCCAGATAAGACCTTATTACATCATTAAAGCTGCAATCCATAACTTTTGCCTCCCCACTGCCATCTATGTTTGAAAAAAAAATTGCAGGGTATTTGTGGAAGTGTTTTCTTAACCTGGATAATGACTCATCCGTGAGCATCCAGTCAGAGGAGGCTCTCATTGCATAGCAAAGTGAAAGCACAAACAAGGCTTTAGAGCCATTTTTTCTTTGGTTGACAGCCATACCCCTTTGCTTAGGACACAGATTTTTCCAGTTAGCATCAAGCTAACTGACAGCACATTTGTTGGAGCTGGTCTGTTTGTAAAAGAGCTTGTGCTCCTTGTGGTTTGTCTGCATTGTTAAACCAACCAGTCTACCAATGCAAACTCCACCTTCAGCTCATATCTAGTTGAAACAGACATTGCTGGACAGTTTAGAAATAGTAAGGTATTTAGTAGAGATTGTTTGGGACTTAAGTGTCTTTAAGTGTCTGAGAAGAGTTGTTGTAGATTCAAGATGGGTCACTGGTGCAATAAAGGAATTAGTCTTTAGACAGGTTTAAGACAGTGACCCCATCTCTTAAAGGTTCCATAACATCAGATTGACTGAAACTGTGACTTGATACCTTTCTCTTGGGTTCATTGACCTTCATCCAAAGCAGATTGTGCCAGACTGATATCCAAAAAGTTTCCAACAGAACCAGAGTCTGTAAATTGTGCAACTGCACACTCCAGAACACAGGTTTTTATCAGGACATCAGTTACTGCAGACATAGGGTAGGCAAGAAAATGAATAACAAGTTTCCTATTTTAGGATACAGCTGTGGCTAACGCTGGTTAACTTAGGATGGTGTTATATCCCATTAGTGGTTTCTTTCTTACCTCAATATAGTCAATTAAGCTGCATGGGTTCATATTTGGGTGCTGGTAAGGCAACTTAAAATATTTGGGTCTGGCTTTGTGGACTTATTTAACTGTAAACTGATCCCATTCATGTTCTTTCTTTTTGTTCCTCATTGGACAAGTTGGTTTTCAACTGGATTTCAACTCAGTTAAAATTTTAATACTTTTCAACAGATCTGTAAAAATTAACATGTCCTTTAACTTGCCAGAAAGTTCTTGATAGTAGGCTGTTAGGTAACTAAGTTAAGTTAATAATTTTTCCAGTCCACTCTCTGTGCCCAGAGTTTGGAATTCAATAGTATAGTTGGCCACAGTGTGTTGACTATAAAGGATATAGCTAAAAACTTTTGCTACCGTATTGGCAAAGGCAGTTGAATTGAAGATTAGCCCCTGCAATTTCTAAACTATTGTGAGAACAAAGCAGTGTGAGTGTTCTAGAGGAATTTGGCTCCAGGGCCATGGAACACTTGGTCAAGATTACACTGGATTCCCAATATTTGTCTGCATCCTCACTGCAAAACTGCACCTGACAGCTACAGGTCCAGACTTGTAATGAAAGAGCTTTGTAGACCTCTGCAAACACACCCCAAATAGTGTGTTTAGGTTGGCATTGCTCTTTTGTGAGAGATTCTCACAACAAGTCTGACAACAAGTCAGAGGCTTTAAAGGTTAACAAGAATATGACAGGATGTCTCCTCTTGTCTGTCCTTTCATTCATGTAAGAAACTGCTGGTTAGTTCAGTTAAGAAAGTTTGGCAAAGAAGTTCCACTTCCAATCCCACATAGGATTCATTGGTCAACACAGGGAACACAAACTTAAAGGTGAGCAATGAAAACTAAAAGAACTTAAACAGAGCAAGAAACAAGAATAAATTAAACACAGATGTACATTATAACTGGTAAACTAATGAGAACAACAACCAATTCAAGATTCAAGAGTTTCTTGTCATATGTACAGTAAACACGGGAAATGATATTATTTCTCTGTGAATCCTCTAGCAGCCTCTCTAGCACCCCATACAAAGACAAAGTACTCAGTACAAAATTGCACAGTTTTAAATGTGCTAGTGCAATTTTTATTAAGAAAATAAAAACAGAAGACAAACTGCCAAAAGACTATATAGTAGCCATCAGTACCATTGCCCCTGGGCTTTCTTACAACACCCATCTAAATGTAGTTCAAATGCATTCACTGCAGCAAAAGGAAAAAAAGGTTTTGCTTGCAGAGTTGCTGATCTGTTAGAAGTGGGAATTGTCTGATGTAAGAGCTTTTCAAACAGACAGACTCCTCTCTAGACAGTTATTTTAAGCACAATGCATTGTGGGATACAGTATTTCACACTATGTGGTCCGATGTATACTGACAGATTTTGGCAAACAGTAGTAGGTAATCCAGGTATTCCATGTATACAGACAATATGCTAATGTGTGCACAAAATACATGCTATATAAATAGCACTAACCACACACTATGCTAATGCTATTCTAAATATAAACATATTTCAGCATTATCAGCTGAATTTGTTCATTGTTTTCTCTTTTACATGTTTTAAATACATTTTTTGTTTCGTCTTTTTGTTTTATGAAGTGTTTGAGTGTTATTAAAATCAACTTAATAAACTCAAACTTAAAAATAAGAAATTTTTATTTAAACAAAATGCTGTAAACTTTTAATATACAAATGTATACTTTAATCCACTAATGCACACATGTAGTTTATATGTATACAATATAAACTACTGTATAAGAAAAAAGCAGTGTAGATGACAGACTTATTAAAAAGGGACATGCAGCGTTATCAGTACTGCAGTTCCAAAGAACAGCTGGCTGACATGAAGCTGGCTGACCGTCAGAGCATCTCAGATCATTAGCTTGGCTCAACTCAGCAAAAATCCACAATAATAAAAGTGAATTAAAGTAAATAAAGACACTGAAAAATGAAATAAAACTTTAAATGAACACCCTTCCATCCTATTTAAATTAATGTTGTGGAAAACATGCTAAACATTCAGAAAATCTGTTCCTGAGAGAACGGCTAGTAAAACATTAAAAGAATCTCAGAATTTAAATACATTATTCTTTTGTAACAAGTGACTATCAACTTTACAAATTGTAATTTAAAAATATAATTTATTTTACATGTGTATGAATCTCCTATTCCACCAGTCATTTCAAAACAATACCTTGGTAAATTATTTCTTAGGACTGTTTTGTTATCTTGTTTATTCCATCACTTTAAAATTCTGCACTCAAGTGAAGCTATTAAATATTAGTTTATTGACTTACAATATTATTATTGTTCTGTAGCTGTGGATGTTCTGGTCTGTATAAGCAGATATGGGTGCAGAAAGGAGGTCAGGCTGCCCTGCAGTGCCATTATAGAAGACAAAAGCTGGAACAAGGCCAGTCAGCATGGGTTGGGTCTACACCCCATGCATAATTCACATCTTCAGTGTTAAAAGCTTCAGAATCAGGGCTGTCTGGCTTGGTAGCCAGGTTACCTGAGAAACACTCTGTCTTTTCCAACTGCTCTCATTTACTTCATTCTGAGAGGCTAAAGTACCATTATAATATGTGACTGGCACTCATGCTAAGAAAGAATAAAGGGCATGATGAGATTGTTTCTTGGCTATTGCAAAAGTGAGTGTTTGTATTTGTTGGTACAAGTGTGTATAGATTTGTGAGAGAGTACATGTAGTCTTATAAGCAGAAGGAGCTTTCCACATGAACTAAATGTCTCTCACTGACAAACAAAAAGCTCAAGGCAACCTATAAAATGTCTACAGAAAGATATATGTGACCTGTAGATACTTGGGAATTTGATCCAATTCAAATTAATCAAAGTAATACTATAATTATGTTAAGTTGAACATAAGAGTTGAATATACCTAAACATGAGAAGCAATTCTTTGCAAATGTCTGCTGTTTCTTTTGCCTATTGGACAATGGGTTGTTCCCAAAGAATTCTGTGAAAGAGAATAGAAGCATTCAACAGAAGCCTTTCTTTCTTAACATTTATAGTCTAAAGAACATTAGACTATAAATGGCTACAGCATTGTGTTATTAGGTGTGTGAGTTATGTGTGTGTTGTGTAATTAGTGTGTGTAGGTGGGTGGGGGTTACAGTTAAGTGCATCTGGGGGCAGAAGGCAGAAAGGGAAGAGCGTTCAAGTTCCTGATAGCCTGGTTGATGAAGCTCTTCTTCAGTCTAGTGGTTTGGACATTCTTTTCTTTAAACTAATCAGTACTGATTTATGCATAATAACACCAGGGTTTCTCATTTAGACAGAAAAAACTGTGAATTTTGTTTTCATGTCATCTTTAGAAACCTGTGATACTAAATAAAAGTTGACATGGCCCTTTATATAACCTTGGACCACAGTGTTGACATCTGTCTGCTCCAGCTCCCCAGCAGAGCTGAAATTTGGTTGAAACCTGCAGTGAGATTAATAGCATATGCAGTTCCTCTGTCTCAGTCATCAGGCTGTCAAACTCCAGGCTGGGCTTCAGCAACTACAATCCAGCCACATCCACCATGGCAACATGGAAAGTAAAAACAGAGACAGAAAGAGAAAAAGGGAACAGGACATACTGTAGCGAAGAGTCAGACTGGTTTGGATCCATTAGCAGCAATTTATTAGAATGGTTCATCAGGCAGAGTAGATATCAGAAAACATACACAGTGGAGGCAAAACACAAGAGTAATCATAATACAGGTGTGGGTCAAGACAGGCAGCAAACAATCAGTAGCGATAACACAGTCCAAGATCAGGGCAGGCAGCAAACAATCAATAACGGTAAGACAATCCAAAACACAAAGGGCAGACGGAAAACAATCAGTAAACCATAAACAATCCAGATCATACATGGAAAGAAGATAAACAATAGACAGGGAAGACTGCTCAGAAATGATGCACAGGTTGCTAGCCGATGATCCTGTGTGTTAGGGAGCAGGGGGATCTGGCAGGATTATGTTGCCATCTGGGGAACAGGGGGATGCCAGCCCTGCTCTACCTCTTCCAGCATCAGGAATGATCACAACTTCACCAATTGAAAAAGAAAACCTTATCTTGGGAGAGGGAAGCTGTCATGATAAAAAAAAAAGCGACAATGCAAAATAAATTCCAAACTCACAAACAACCTCTTTTTGCCTCTTTATTTATAAGGCAGAGATTTATCAAGCGAGGAATTAAATGTGGCTTAATGGTAGGAATTTGAAGTGTGTGAAGAACTGTGGCCTGCAGCTCTGAGCAAAGTATTATACAAATAGGAAAATAAAACTCTTCTTCTATTGTGGGTGAGATGTTTCCTGTAGGCAAAGGGGAGTTATAGAGTGAGATGATACAGCTCTTCGCTACAGTACTAAGTCACAACCTGAGCTTGTGTACTCCAGTAAAGTAGGAAGGGTATTTACGTTTATGGTCATGGTATAACTGACCCTGGACTATATAGACAGTATACCGGTTTTGCTGTATTTTTTACACTAGTTTCACAGAAAAGTGTCTGTGAGGTCTTGTGTGTTTTTCCTAATTCAAACCAGGATAAATAAGTTTAAGTCAAGTCAAGCCAAACCAGTTCAAACCAAGCCACAGGATACAACAAGTTATTAAAGAACAGTGGGTTTCTGCTGACTCTATTCTTACAAAGTACTGTAGGAGTACAGTGATTGTACCCGATTATAAAACCATGGTACTTTGATACTGTGTATTAACTATTTATATGCTGCTCCAAAGTATTTCAAAGCATACAATGAAACTACTATGGTAAACATCCAGAACATAATGGTATTACTATGTCAAAAATCCTGGCACTATGTCACCTTTTGCTTAACTAGTGTAACAGAGAGGCGGAGGCAGAGGGATCCATATGCAACCTTTTATTAAATAGAGTTAACAGGAAACAGGGTGTGGGTCAAACGGGGCCGATCAGGGCAATAAGTGTGCAAGTCTTTTGTCTTTTGACATATCTTGAGAATAATTTGATTGTATACCTCTTATATAGGGAAAATGTGTTTTTTATGTCCTCATCCAGTTTTCATTATGAAGAATCTGTTCCTTATTGTTATTCCAGGGAGACTAAAACAAACTCAGTTTTTCTCTCTGCTCATACAGTACAGTAATGTCCTGTGGGACAAAATGTTCACTGCTGCTTATCTTTTTAGTGTAGTATAGTTCTTATTTAGTTCTTATAGTACATTTTTGTCGAATTCATTTCTTTTCAGGATTCACTGTCTTTGTATAGAGATGTGATAATGTTTTTCCCAGGCAAAATGGCATTTAAAGTAAAAAAATTTTTTTTAAGTAAAACCTTATTGTCTCATCATACACTTACAGTATAATTTTTAAGCATTCAGTACATTTATTCAGTATAAATATTTACACAGGTATCCAGACTATTCTGCATCAAAGGAGAAAAGACATGTTCAAAAAAGGTTTATGTATTTAGTGTGTATTGATATTACCAACAAATGCTTCAAACTTCAAGCATATACAGTACATAAATAAGAAATGTGTTCTTTTGCACTAGTGAATGCTGCCTATCAACATTTGTCATTGGACGCTGTAAATTCAAGTCCCTATAGAGGTTAAGTTATTTAATGAACACTAAGGGTTTCCATTCAGAGCTTGAATTAGATTTGGACTCATGTAAAACAGCACATGTATTAAAACAAATGGTTCCAAACAACCTCTAGCCAAAGCTTAGCGTCACTGTTCCTAAATGTGTCCTGTAAGTGACCAAAAGCTGCGTGTGCATGTGTTTACTTCTCACCAGTGATGGTTTAAATACGGAGGTCACTTTCAGGTATGGGTTACCATATCTGACAAGTATGTCACTTTCACTTATAATAATATTGTCGATGCCAATGCTAATTAGCGTGTCTCTCTCACGGCAAAGTACAGCCGCTATAGCGCTCAGAACTCGTCGATGGTAACCGCAAACAATCGCGGAAAATCAATAGCATACATATAACGGATAAACATGCACATAAAAATATACTTACATCAAGGCATTAAACACATTATACAGAGCATAAACAAGGGCGCAGAGATGAGCATTCACCAAACTGTCTACCTACCTACTGTCTACATTCCTGACCTGTCTATATCTATGCACTTATTCACTGTTGCCTCTTATTGTAATTGAAGTTGCTTCCTCGTCCTCATTTGTAAGTCGCTTTGGATAAAAGCGTCAGCTAAATTACTAAATGTAAATGTAAACATAATATGCCGTGGCCACGAGAAAGAATGTCGTTCCCTCAACAAATTGATCTTGTGGCCACGGCATATGATCACGTTCCCACGAACTAATATGTTGTGGCCGAGAAGTGAACCGAGAATGTCCCTTCCTGGGCACCGTAGAGAACAGAGCAAAGATACAAAGTCAAAAACAAACATTATCAGCCTTCATAACATTTCACTGTTGACATTTTTTGTGTTAAAATACTTTCATAAATCACAGCTTAACAGAAAAACACATGAAAAATGTGATGTCATACAGGTTTGGAATGACATGAGGGTGAGTAAATGATGGACAGTTTTTATTTATGGGTAAACTATATCTGTAATCCAAAATGACTTACATTGCATGTGAGGTATACTGTATGTTTTACCAGTTCATGGTAGTTCATCTCTGGGAATGAACCCATTATTCCCTGGAAATGAACTTATTATTTTGCCGTCACTAGCACCATGCTCTACCATTTTAGCTTAAGGAATGCATTTTATAGGTTAAATTCTTTGCTCTTTAAATTCTTAAACACTGTAGCTCTGTGACACTATCAAAACATTGCTTGTTTGGTTATGTGACCATTCTCAACATTGATTTTGATTTTGGATGACTGTTTGTTTGTTTGACCAATGGAGTGCTTAGGAAACCGGTTTGGTTACAGTAATTATTTCTGATTATTAATATGTCAGATGTGTATGATTATTCTGTTGGGTGACACTGGTCTGCATTTCATGCTAACTGCCAAATCATAGTGTGTGTATCTGTCAGATGTGTGTGATCTGCTTGAGCGATCTTTGTATTTGATTACACAGCAGGACACTGGCCATTCTTTCTCACTATAAACAGCCAGCATAACACTGCCAAATAAGGCCTGGAGATTGGCTAATTATAAACAGTATTATCATAACAGTTTAATATTTATGTAATTATCCATGTGCATAATTATGTGACCATGTTTATGCTTTGATAATGGCTTTCAACCGGTGCCACACACAGACACTTTTTTTAGTTTCATAATAAATGACAATCAGATAGACTGACATGTGATTAAGGAACATCTTCTCTCATCACAGAGCACAGAACATATAGTGCATCTCAAAGAAATACCCGGGTTATATCAGTGTACCTATTGTATACATACATGTTGTGAAATTGTACTTATATTTAAAGTGTCTTCATGTAATTACACTCCTGACCCTAAATCTATCCAGAACAACATAGCAAGACCAATGTATCACATGCTTTATTCTTATGTACAAAGATATCTAATATTAAGTGTGACCCTGTATTAATTATTTTTTGTATGTATCAGATCTGTCTCTTCCACAAATACCTGACACAAGTATGAATACAAAACAGGTGAAACTCCCAAAAGTTATCTGCAGGATCCTGGCTTCCTGTTTTGAGTATCTTTAGATTGTCTTGCCAGGATCCTGACATCACCTGTGTTTTGTGTCAGAGTATGTTGTTTAGATCCTGACCCAATCCTGGTTGTGGTTCTTGTCTCTGAGAGTTGGGATCTAAACTCATGCACGGGTCTTTGTTTTCTGTGGAAGCACATGGCTTCTGTTTGTTTACATTTCGCCATGTGCTCTCCGGTTGTCTTGACCCCGCCCTCTTGTTTCCTCGTTATCCTATTTCGGTTGATATCCTTATTTAATGCCCTGGTGTTTGCTGTCCCGTGTCGATTCGTTGTTCAAGTTTCTCGTGCTGTAATGTTTGAGAGTTCTGTTCTAATGTTCTGTACCGTTTGATAGTTCTGATGTTAGAGACTTAAATGTTAATTGTTTGTTCTGATCCCTGTTTGCCCTGTGATTTTTGCCCTGGTTTTGTTCTCTTTTGGATGATTTTGCCTCATGATTTATCGCTTTATTGTTTTCCTCACCTTGTAAGTCGCCTTGGATAAAAGCGTCTGCTAAATGCCTAAATGTCTGGATTAAGTTCAGTTTAACAAATGCTAACATGATATATAATCTTTTTTTTTTTTTCTTTACTTTAAAGTTATATTATAAATATATTTTTATTACAGTAATTACAGATATTTTTATATTCTCATACATTTATATGATAATTCACTGTCATGAATTGTCAAAACTATTTTTGTTTTTGTTACTTGTAGCGACCAAATAACACACATTCTTACAACTTTTCATGTACTTCATTTAACAGAGCATAAATCCTCTCTTTTCAGGCTGTCCTATCCTACTATTCCAGCTAAATCAATTGAATGTAACATGCATGGCAAAAAACACATGGCAACATTGGGGGATGCTCCTCTAGAGTCTAAGCAAGGTTTGTCGAGGTGACCCCGACAAATCTACTTTTGAGATGAGATGAGCAAATTCAACAAAGCAAACATAGAAAACACAAGCTCTGCCTGTCTCCTTATAAACATTCATTCTTTTTCAATTGTATATCAAGGAGCGGTTGTGTCAAATCCAGGAGCTAGCTAGAGGGTATCCCCATTCCAAACCATTCACCCCACCCCATCTGGCTGCAGGGCCGAC